>OVAX01000891.1:0-60610 GCA_900406405.1 Lepidium africanum | reverse complement strand
ATATTAATTTAATATTGCTAAGAAATTATTCTTAAGAAACTCCCTTTAATCATGCTCTAAGTCTTTAAACTCATGACCAATTGAAGACTTAGGATATAACAAAGCTTCTCCCATAAGATTTTTTTTTACTCTAAAAATTAGATATATATTTACACAACTTGTGCCCAAGTGTCTGACCAAACAATATAGATACAAGCTTCAGCAATAAATAAATCATGCAACCAATTAGGATAGCCAGTAAAGACGTAAGATTGGTAAGATATGGACTCAAGGCGCTAAACGCTATTTGATAAGCCCATGTGTTTCCTTCATTGTCTTCTTGAGTTATGTTAGTTACTGGAATCTGATTGAGTTTCAAAAGAATGCCCTTAGAATAGTTTTGAAGGGCTGTCCATTCTTGTGGACATGAGAGAGTAGAAAACAGTTCTTTGTTGTCAACCACCAACTCAACTTTTGGAATGTGCAAGCTAGTCATACTCTCAATTGCCCACATACAACTCTCATAACATGCTTCAAGCTTCAAGTTGGTATTTGCAAATGAACACATGTCTGTGCAAAAGGACCATGTCATTGTAGTTCCTCAAGACCCAACTTGTTCCTCCTATTTTTATTTTCTTATCCCATGTTGAACCAACATTGCATTTGATCCAAGGTTTTGGAGGAGATCGTTGCACTTGTTCTACTACCTGCGTTGATATGGCAGCTTCGATGATGGTCTTACTTTCCTGAGCGTTATCCCAATCTCTACTGTCATCTATCGATTTTCCATTGTATCTGCAACATTAAAATTCTGGCCTTCTACATAAGTTTGTTCCTGTTTTTCCAGAGATTCCATAAAATCCAAGGGACAAGATTCCTGATTTCCTTGTGCAAATGAAATGATGAGTATATTTTCAAGACATAATGGAGATTATGATAAATAGAATACTCATTAAAACCTAATTGTGGCACCCGAATATGAGACAATGCCCATATTTTTCTAGTTATTGTGCATGTGAATAGAATGTGATTAACAAATTCATTCGATATTCCACATATTTGACATCTCACATCATTCAATTCAATTTCTTTTGCCAAAAGATTTTTAGTTGAAGGAATTGCATTGCAGTTGTCTTTCCATATAAAAATTTAATTATTTTCAGGGCATCTAAGCTTCTAAATCATATCTCTAATTTCGTTCAAGGAAGGCTGCTGCTGGTTGTGGAAGTTTCCTGCAGCGTTTTTGAGTTGGGAAGCCAACAATACCAAGATCTTACTGTGTAATTTCCTCTTCTAGTATGGCGCCAACTGAGGAAATCAGGAGTAGTAAGGCAAAGCCTGTGTTTCATAACCATATTCTTATCTTGTGGTGTGAAGTGCTCCTCTAGCAATGACGAATCCCAATTACCTGTAAGTGGATCAATCCGTAAGTCAACAATGTTATTATTCATGAATGGTGGTCTCATTGTAGTATCTTCAATCCATTTATGTGACCAAAATTTTGTGTTTTCACCATTTCCGATCATTCTTTTTAAGCTCTTTGCAAGAAATCATGCCCATGAAGGAGGCTTCTCCATCCAAAGGTAGGTCGTGAACCTGCTATAGCTTCCATCAAAGGTTTGTTTCTAAAATAGTGGCTCTTCATGAGTCTGGAAAACAAGCAATTCCGCTCTTGAATAATCTCCATGTTTGTTTTGCAAGGAGAGCTTGGTTAAAGAGAAATATATCTTTAAAGCCTAGCCCTACATTCTCCTTGTGTTTGGCACATCATTGCCCATGAGATCCAATGTATCTTCCTTTTCTCTTTAGTGGAGTTCCACCAAAATGATGAGATCACAATTGTAATTGCTTTGCAGTTTGATTTTGGTAGGTGGAAACAAGTCATTGAGTAAACCGGTAGTGGTAAGGCACCCGTTTTAAGCAAGATTTCCTATCCTCCTTGAGAAAGTGTTCTAGAAACCCACCCTGATAATTTAGAATTAATTATGTCTTGAATGAACTCTAACAATATTGCCGTAGATCCACTGAAGCACTCTATTAATCTTAGGTATGTCCCTGCACCTCCCTCAACATCAACTCCCAATAGTCCCTTAATGCTTTGCTTGATATTCGGGTCTACGGAAGCACCAAAAGTAATAGAGGATTTAGATAGGTTGATTACTTGTCCAAAGACCGATCCATATACCTCTAGTATTTGCTGTAAAATGCCACATTGATCCAGGTTAGCTTTGCACATAAACATGTTATCGTCGGCGAAGAGGAGGTTATGTATAGTCGGACCTCTTTTGCCAAAACTTACACCTTCAATCTTCTTTTACTGTTTGGCTCGGTTCAAAAGGTTAGTTAACCCTTCTGCACAAAGAACAAATAAGAATGAAGACAAGGGGTCTCCTTGGCGGAGTCCTATTTGAGGTGTGATGAGACTGTGCGGTTATTCGTTGATTAAAACCGAGTAAGTGACAGTTTCCACACATGTCATAATCCACTCTACCCATTTTCGATGAAACCCTAGGGCTGTTTAAAGGTCTCTCAGGTAGCTCTACTCTAAGTAGTCGAAATCCTTCGACATATCTATTTTTACCGCTAAGAAACCCTGGGTAGTTAGGACGTGTGTTCTCAGACCATATACAACCGCAGTTAGGACGTGTGTTTTCAGATATCAAGCGATCTGCCACAAACACTGACTGATTTGGTGACACGGTTTCAGCAAGCAAGGGTTGTAACTAAGATGCCAAAATTTTTGAAACCACTTTATACAGCAGTGAACATAGGCTTATGGGCCTAAGATCGGACATTCTCATTCCATTCTCCTTCTTGGGAATCAAGCACAGCTGAGTGAAGTTCCAGCCCTTCTCTAAGTGGTCGTGAGAGAAAAATTAGAGTACCTCTTGCGTGACTAAGAGTCCAACTGTGTCCCAATAATGGTGGAAGAAGTGGCCCATCATACCATCGGCTCGCGGAGCACTAGTTGGTTTTGATAGCAAAGACCACTGCCTTAACCTCTTGGACTGTTACTTCTCTGTTAGTTTGATGTTTATACTATCTGAAACCCATGGCTGAATCCCATCAAAGAAACCCGCACGAGACTCAGGAAGTGAAGAGGTAAAAAACTTCTAGAAATGAGTTGCTGCTACATCTCTTTTAGATGCCTCTGATCTATGTGAGATACAATTGTTATCCGTCAATACTTGTAGACCATTGTTGTTCCGAGCTGCCTTAACTGAGTCGTGAAAAAACCTGGTATTTCTATGGCCTTCCTTTAACCAATGTTGTCTACGTTTTTGTCACCATAAGCTTTCTTCCTCCCTGTGAGCCAATATTATATCTTTTCAGTGTTTCTAATCTCTGAAACAAAGGCCGATGCAACTCATGCTCTTTTTCAAGTTCTAATTGGAGCTTCTGAATTCTAACACTGGAGTTGGATCCATTTTGTTTTTTCCAATTGTTGAATGTTTTTCTACAACTCCTTAACCTTGCTGCTACATCAACCCCAGCAGACTCATGAGGGTTGTTCCAAGCCTGATGAATTATTTCTTTCACCATTGGCTTATTCAATAGTCTTTTATCAAACCTAAATGAGCCTATGTACCTTTCTTGCGAGGACGCTAATTGTATAAAAACTGGATGATGATCAGATCCTTTTATATCAAGAAATGATTGGTTTAATGCCGAAAATGTTGAGAACCATCTCTTATTACGAAAACATCTATCTAATCTGCTCTAAATCCATAGATCAAGTCGACGACCTGCCCAAGAAAACTTGTTGCATGTGCTCAGTAATTGCATCATTTCACATGCTATAATCATGTTTACAAAAGCTGGAAATGATGCATCATTCCTTCTAGGTCCGCCAAGCTTTTCATCATTGTGCAATAGGTCATTAAAATCTCTTACTATAACCCAACAATCCTTACGGTGAACACTAAATCTGCTAATGTGTTCCCAAAGGAAATGACACTGACTAACCATCGGATGACCATAGACACAAGAAAGAGAGAAGTGCTGATCACCATAGATTAACTTCAGGTCCAAAAGGTTTTTATGTATATAAAGAAGCTCCACCGATATACACTTCTTCCAAAAGAGAGCCAATCCACCATTTTTCTTGATTGGCTCAACTGTATATACATTCTCATAGCCTAACAATTCTTGCAAATCTACCAAATTATCCCTACCATTCATAGTTTCCATTAGAAATAACACCTCAGGGAAATGTTTTCGACGCATTTCCATGAACCTAAGAACTGTCAAGGAATGAGGCCACCCTAAACCCTGATAGTTCCAAGAAATTTGGCTTATTACAACTGAGATAGTCCCTCTTTGGGATCATCCTAAGAGATGCACGCTTTGAGACAACTTACTGGACTTTCTAATTCACAGATCATTGAAGCTAAGATCAGTATCAGATGATTACCTGCAAGCAGAGAGACAATGAGAAACTCATACCCATAATTTGCAGCTCATCATTTTTCTAATTTAATAATAAACGGTAATTTAGTTTTCTTGATATAGTACTTTTATCATCTTTGCTTACGTTTTGTTTTCTATGTTCTTGGAAAATTTTAAATCGATTTCTTTTTTTTTTTGGTTTTCAAAATTGTTTTTGGTTTTCTTTTAGATCGATTTATATCATAACACAATCATTTTCCTCATTTGATATTTTATTTTTCTTGAATAACAAGTTTTGTAGGTTATTCAAGAAATCGATGCTTTCTTCCATGGAGAATATGAATCGAGACAAAGCTCTTCCGCTCTTCTTAATCCGACAAGGACAATTTGTGCACATAACTATCAATTGTACAATATAAGGTTCGGGTCCCAACTAGAACATATAAAAGAAGTGAATTCTCATATTTCCACGTTTTCAAAGGTAGGACTAGGAGTCTTCACAACCTTGGCTCCGACCTACTTGAGAGCTGCTCAAGAATTACTCAATGAGATCGTCAACATTGGAAACGGTAGCCACGTGGCAAAGCTAGAGCGACCGATGAGTAAAGAGTTAGCTATTAATGGAGGTTGGGACATATACGGTGGCCATAAGCATGACGTGGCTGCTTATCGCCAAGAGTTACAGTGTAAGAAAACAAAGCTGATCTCCATGGTTAAAAAGGTAACCTATTTATACCCACTTATACACATATATACACAAACCAACCATGGTAATTAAGTAGTAGTAATAAAAGCTTGTTTTGAAGGTTGTGACAGGACTCAAACAAGTCCAGCCTTGACATAAGTCACATAAGCAGGGCCTAAACTTTTTCTTTTAAGTAAGATTTGGGAAGAGTCCAACTTTGTTTTTTCCTTTAATCTTGTTTAAGGTTTTTGTTGTAGTTGGAGCTAGTCCGTTTTATTTTGCTCTTTTGGTACTTTGGATTCTTTAACATACATATTAAAAATCGGGTGTTTTATATGTCTCAGATATCTTTTGTTTTTAGTATTAAAAGCTAATCTCGAATTTATAGAAATATATGGTTTTGGAACTTTCATGGTTAGCAAAACAAACATGACTTATTAATAAGTTATTAAAATAGTAACCATTACATAAAACCTTATGTAACGAGCTATCTCGCTCACTCAGTTCGAACTCGCTATGAAATATGACCACTAGCTCAGCTTATTTATTAAATAAGTTTCAAATGTACGCTCAAGATCGTTTATATCGTGAGTTAAATGATTTAGCTCGAGAGCTAGTGCCCAACAAATATAATATAATAGTAATGATTATAATATTGTAAAATTTGAAAATATTTAAAAGAACTAATAACATAATTCTAAATTTCAAAACTGAAAGCATATCCAAACAAAAATCGATCTTTGACTATCTAATAAAAACAAAGTTCAAAAGTAAGAGCAACAATAACCTAAGATGAGATTAATAATTTGTAAGTTGTGTGAGAAATACGCCAATCAATGTATATTTATACTTTTAGACAAACTTTTAAATAGGATAATTACTATTTTTGTAGGATTTTTTTGTTTTCTAAAAGAATAATTTTTGTTTAAGTTTAAAATGATTGAACTTATGAACTAGTTCATACTCATTAAAATTCGCTCACATAACTCGCGAGCCAAATTATACTCAATTTTAACTTATTCATTAAATAAGCCTAAAGTGTGACTAAAAACTGTTATTGAATTTTATATATATACACATATAAATTTGGTAGTTGATTTATAAAATGATTAATATGGGTAAATTTACGCAGCTTGAACAGAGATGCAAGCAATACCAAGACCAAATGGAGACTCTAATCTCATTGTTTGAACAAGTCGCGGGTTTAGGCTCAGCAGACACATATGACATTACAAACAATATCAAAGCACTTTGGTTCTGTAAAAGACATGATATGTCTGCAAATCAAGCAGATAAACAAACTGTTGGGGAAAAAGGGATGTGAGGAGGAGCTAAAGCAGTTGAGGAAGATGACACGTCACCATTCAAATGGTTGGAGACCACAAAGAGGTTTACCGGAAAAGGCTGTTTCTACGTTCTTGGCTCTTTGATCATTTCCTTTATCCGTAAGCAATATATTATCTAATTTATCTTCATATTATAAATTAATATGTCTTAAAAAGAATTTCTAAAATATATCTGATGATATCTCTAGAAATTCTGTCAGAAATATCAATTATAGATCTGTCCAAAATCTTAGATAAAATATTCAGTCAGAAAATTGTCCGAAATAACCATTCTAAAAAACCTTTTTAAGTTTTTTTCCTTAAAAACAGCTCATATTCTTGTGAGAAAAAATTATTGTAAGAATGATTACATTTTGTGAGTTTCTTCTCAAACTTTTCTCTCGATTTGAATTCTCGAACACTAAACAGCAAAGCAGATGTTTTAGCTCATAGTATTTGTAGTCTGTCGATAAATTGTATTCATGTAGATTATACGTTTTGTTCTTCAATTCTATCATAATAAATTGCACGAGAAAAAAAACTGGATAAAGTTATTGAAATATGTTTAATTAGGTTTTAATTTCTTTTGTAAACTTGCAAGTTAATGAAATAATTTTGTCCTGTTTTGATTTTTAATAGATTTCCAAAGGATTTTGGATAAGGTCACCCTTGCCAAACAGACTGGCCTTACTAAGAATCAGGTAAGTTTCGTGAATTTAGTAAAAATTTACTCCAGTACACACAAAACTCTATTAAAGTTAGAGTTGATTTGCTGAATAACAATTTCTGAATAAGAATGAAGAATATGACCATAAAAAAATCAAACCTAAAAATTAATTATATTCACAACAAAACGTATATATATATATATATATAGTATAGAGCGTCTATATAGTATAGTTGGCGCCTTTGTTTCCTATTTTCGGTGTTGGTGTAAGCGGTGGTGTTTGGATGGCTCGGTGCGTCAGTGATCTTTTGGACCGGTGCTCTTCTGAGTTCGTGGGTCTGAAGCTTGTCCGGTTCTAACAAGCCTTCAAAGTGGTTCAGGTTAGATTGGAAGCTTCTCGGTGGTGTTAGTGCTCCGATGAGGTTTGGTTATCTGATTTGCCTTGTCCTCCATTCACTATGCTTAATCCTTTGTTAAGTTTCTCCTCAGACCTTAGAATCTCTTCTCTAGGTTGATGGAGTTTTAGTTTGGAGTTTTTTCTCCCATAGTAGATTTGGTGTTTCCGTTTCTGTATCTTGTTGGTTTTGAGTACTTCTATCATTGAAAGTCCCACTGATTCTTTGAGCAAGCTCGTAGTAGCAAGTTCAACTGGGAAACCCTTGACATTGGCTTTTACAAAGATAGAGAATCATCTTTTTAAGAAGAACCGTGTATTGTTTTCAAGTTATAGGCAGTCTGAAGCCTGTCTTAGCTTACGGGTTTTTCTTGGGTCGTATGAAAGATTTGATTTTTTGTTGTCTTTGGTTTTTTATCTTTGGGATTGCTATTATCTCATCCTATTTGAAGGATTGAATACATTCCTTGATCTTTTTGTGGTTTATTGTTTTCTCGGTTCTTTGTATTCCTTAAACTCCTTTATCAATTAGATGACAGAAAAGTATTCAAAAAATATATATTTTCTTTAAACAAATTTAGATTTGAATTAATTTTTTATTAGAAGATATAGTGTAAATAAAATAGAGGAGAAGAAAAGAAATTAGAGAAAAAATAATTAATTATATCTAAAAATGGTAGAATAGTATATATTGTATATATACTGTAGTTAGTTTGTTAATTTTTATTTTATTTCGTGGTTATTCACCCTTATTGATATTAAAGTTCTGTGTTGATATTAGTTTTAATATTTTAATATTATGGAACCCTAGACCCTTAAAGCTCTAAATTTTAAATTCCTAATAAATTGTAGAACTAATGAATTATAACAAATTATATTCTAATCCAAGTATTACCTTGTTGACCAAAACCAAACTAACAAAGAAGAAAGATATCTAATTCAATTGAATAATTATGTTTTGTAGCCTTCAAAACCACATTTTTTTATAAAAATATCTTCTTCGTTTTCTCCATACTGATTTTTTATAAATTATCTAAGCAGGGAAACCAGATATATTTTTGTAAAATTAATAGATACATAATGTTCATTTCTTTTATTTAAGGGATTATATAAATGACAACAGAAATGACTGTATAAGTAAAAAACATATCTTATGACACATTTGTAAAATAAAAAAAAATACAGTATAGTCTCAACAAATTACAAAATGTTGCAAATTTAAAGACTTATTCATTCATAGTGATATTCATTTATCTAGAAAATTATAATATTAATTTATAGAAATTTTGAACAAACAAATTGTTGGAGATGGATCCGAGATCCTACTTCAGTCCACGGAAAACAATGGGTAAAATTCTAAGTACTAAATTTGGTAAGAATATCGAAGTCTCAACTCAGAAGAGTTCCTTCTCGGAAGCGCGATGAACCTTGAAGGAAGTCGGACGACACGTCAGCAAACAAAAAAATGGAAATTTTCCTATTCCGACATGGAAAATTTCCGATAATCTAGCAAGAATCTTCTAGATACGATCTTATCTAGAAATTTGTATATTTTCTTTTATCTAATCTACGTTGTAACCGCCTCTATGATCTATAAATAGAGGAGCATGTCCTTCAAAGAAGGGATCCGCTTTTTGGCACTAGACATTAAGCAATATACTATACTCGGTAATCATCCTATTCGCAATACACTTCTTTTTCTCCAAAGCTCTAAAAGAATTCTTGCCCAATCTTCCTTCTTTTGATCAGAATCGTGGACTTATCTCCTTGTGCTAGATCCGGTTCGAACAGTTGGCGCCATTTATGGGGAAGACATCGAAGGAATTCTTTACAAAGGAAAAAGGAGTGCACGCGAAACAAAGAATGGTGGAAGACAAAGTAACCATCAGCTCACCCGTAAGAAGGAAGCTTAACCTCCAAGAAAACACTAATCCGACTCTCGGATCATCCTTGAACTCTGTTCAAACTCAAGAAGAGAACCGAGAAAACTCTCAGGATGTTGCCGCCCTCCCCGGTCTGCTTAAAGGACTACTTTCAATCGAAAATTTGGTGCGCAACATGATAGCGTAATTCGAAGCTTTCGATCGAAGAAACTCGGAAAAATTTGACATAATTGAGTCTCGTCTACACGAAAGTAGCCTCCCATCTATGCAAAACAACAGACCAGATGGAGAAGTATTGGCTAGTGTCCAAAGAAACCTGTTTAGAGCAGTTCCGAGTCCACAACCAACCAACATGACTACACTAAGGTAGACTACAACGCCAAACGCGTCAGGACAGCAAACAGCGACTACAATGGATGCAGCAGTTGTATACAGGATGATGGAGGACATGCGGTCTCAGTTCCATCAACCTACCAGCTCGGCACCAGAGATTGGGTGAATTTTAGCTCAAGCTCGAAACTCGCCCTTCGCACCAAGGCTAAAAAGAGTCTCGGTTAATCGGGGACCAAGAATAAGGTGCCCTACATACGATGGGACTACTGATCCGATCGAATTCATGAGTGCTTTCAACGTCATGATGAACGGGACAACTTAAAATCAAGACCAGGAGAACGCAGCTTACTGCCAACTCTTCGCCAAGAATCTTACCGGTGACGCCGTAGTATGGTTCACCAAGTTACTAACTGGATCGATTGAGAGCTTCAATTAACTTGCTGAGTTATTCATGAAGCAATACGCCCTATTCATCAACCAAGATACTTCTACAGCGGAGTTACGGTCCTTGAAGCAAGGATTTGACGAGTCCCTAAATTCGTATCTCGGACGATTTAAGAAAATCTTGACTAAAGCCAAAGTCAGCGATGACATGGCCATAGAGGCCTTAAGAACCAGAATGGTTATGGATGAGGCCCCACGAAGAGATCTCCTCATAAATCGGCCTAGTACGATCTCAGATGCCCTTTGTAGAGTAGTGAGGCATGCAGACTATGTAAAGAAGAAGCAAATCCTCGCTAGAACACAGAAAATTCATCGAGACTCATGAGCTAAGGATTCGAAAGAAGAATACCATGAGCCAAGATAACATAGTTACAGAGGAAAAGCAATCTCGGCAACAGTTTTTCAAGTTGGCAAAATTGACAGCTCAGCTTATAAGAAGCCGTTCAAGAACACTTACAAACAAAGTGAATATTGTGCCTTTCACAATAGGACTGGTCATTCCACTTCGAAGTGAAGACAGTTGCAAGAACTACTTGCTGAGAAATTTATCAAAGGAAAGTTGAATCTTTTAGAAGAAGAAACTCAAAAGTTCAAGGCACAAAAGCGAAAAGAAGCTGAGTTTCGAGAAGCAGCTTACAAAGCAGCAAACCAAGATAGTAGTGCCAAAGAAAAACCAAAACGGCCAAAACAAGATGGGGAGACCAAAGAATCGGGATCCCCAAGAGTGGAGGTCAATGTAATCATGGGAAGATTACAATTTTGTGATAACACTATAAGGTCAATCAAGAGGTACGAATGGAAGGTGGTAACAGCAGTCAACATTGATCAAGTCTAAGAAAGCTTAGGACTGGTCGATTTGGAAGTTACGTTCACCGCCAAGGATGTTAAAGGAGTAAGCTTCCCACATAATGACCTGCTAGTGTCAAATTACGAGTAGCCGACTACGATGTATCTCGAATTCTCATCGATACAGGCAGCTCGGTAGATCTAATCTTTAAGGAGACGTTGGATAAGATGGCTTTACCAGACGCACGACTCAAACTAGTGGAAAAAAAATTGACTGCATTCAACGGAAGCATGATAAATGCAATCAAAATTATCAAGTTAGCAGTCCGAGTTGCCAGAATTACCAGATGGATCAAGTTCTTGGTAGTGGATAAACCGCCAATCTACAATATGATACTTGGGACACATTGGATTCATACAATGAAAGCGATCACGTCGAGCTAGCATTAGTGTGTGAAGATCCGGACAAGCGAAGGAGTTTACACGCTTTGAGGAGATCAAAAGATGTCTCGGACATGTTTTATCGCCAAATTGAAGTTACAGAACAAATCATGCATGGTCACGGCGACTACGAAAAGCAAAGCATTAATGGAACCTCCCGTTCCAGAAAAGCTAGACCAATCTAGCGTTAAACTCATCAACATCGACCTAACAAACCTGTCCAAATGCGTTAGCATTGGGGTCAACCTGAGCAAGTCAATCCGAGACAAGTTGATCCAACTTCTAAAACAAAACATAGCAACATTCGCGTGGACAACTAAAGATATGCCTAGAATAAATCCAAAGATCGCAAGCCACAGATTGAACGTCGATCTGACTTAGAAGCCCATCAAGCAAAAACAAAGAAAGTTAGGGCCAGAAAGAACAAAGAGTGTAATTGATGATGTCAAAAAGTTAACCGAAGCCGGATCAATCGTCAAAGTACAATACCCGGAATGGTTAGCTAACCCGGTTGTCGTTCCCAAGAAGAACGGAACGTGGCGAGTATGTGTGGACTTCATCGACCTCAACAAAGCTTGTCCAAAGGATAGTTTCCCACTACCAAATATTGACAGAATTATTTAGGCAACTGGTGGAAACAAACTCCTTTCATTTATGGACGCCTTCTTGGGGTATAATCAAATTCGGATGCACTCGGACGACATGGAGAAAACTTCATTCATCACAGAATGAGGAACTTACTGCTATAAAGTAATGTCGTTCGGTTTGAAGAATGCTGGAGCGGCTTACCAGAGACTAGTAAAAAAGATGTTTGCCGATCAACTCGGACAAACAATGGAAGTTTACATTGACAATATGCTAGTCAAGTCTCTTAAAGCAGAAGATCACGTCGAACATCTAGCATGATGTTTTCAAACATTAAACAAATATCAGATGAAGCTCAATCCAACAAAGTTCACCTTCGGAGTAACCTCGGGAGAATTTCTTGGGTACATAGTCACTCAAAGTGGAATTGAAGCGAACCCAAAACAAATTAAAGCAATCCAAGAGCTACCTTCTCTGAAGAACAAAAAGGAGGTTTAGAGGCTAACTGGCCGAATAGCCGCTCTAAATCGGTTCATCTCGCGCTCAACGGATAAGTGTCTCCCATTTTACAACCTATTGCGGGGAAACAAAGAGTTCAAGTGGGACGAGAAGTGCGAGAATGCCTTTTTTGAGTTAAATGAGTATTATACATTGGTCCCCTGAAGACGGAGAGCCCCTATACTTATACATTGCGTTATCATCATCAGCAGTGAGCATCGTGCTAGTTCGAGACGACAGAGGAACTCAGCATCCACTTTTCTACATAAGCAAATCTTTGGACGGAGCCGAAACCAGATACCCGACTACTGAGAAACTTGCGTTAGCAGTGGTAATCTTGGCAAGGAAGATACGACTTTACTTCCAATCTCACACTGTCATTGTGTTAACCAATCACGCGCTATGAACAATTCTACATAGTCCGAATCAGTCCGGCAGACTGACTAACTGGGCCATCGAATTAAGGGAATACAACATCAAGTTTAAAGGAAGAACGAGTGCAAAGTCTCAAGTACTAGCTGACTTTCTAATTGAGCTGGCCCCCGACTTGGAACACTTAGAATCAGACAAAGTTCTTCGGACTTGGAAGATTTACATTAACGGATCATCGTCACAACATGGCTCGGGAATCGGTATCCGAGTTGAAAGTCTGATAGGAGAAATTTTGGAACAGTCATTCCGAATTGCGTTTCCAGGATCCAACAACGAAGCAAAATATGAGGCGTTGATCGCAGGGATCAGGGTTGCCAAAGAGATCGGGGTAACTGAAGTAGAATGTTATTGTGATTCTCAACTGGTAGTCAACCAAATGAATGGAGGCTATGATACCAAGAACGACCGGATGGAAGCATACCTCAAAGTTGTCAAGGATTTGGCAGAGGATCTGAAATTCAAAGTAAACAAAATTTCCTGTTCTGAACACTTCAGCTGACACCTTAGCAGCTCTCGCATCTACAACAGATCCCATTCAAAGGAGGATAATACCAGTCAAAAGTATAGACCAAGTGCACTTTCTATACCCAAGTCGATGGAAAGTTATATCGGCGAAGTACAAACGGAATCCTTCTCACTTGCATCAATAGTGACGAGATCAACAAGATCATTAAAAAAACACATGATGGAGATGGTGGAAATCACAACAGTGGAAGATCACTTGTGCACAAGATCCGAACTCTCATGTATTATTCGCCGACAATGGTGAACGATTGTGCGCAATATGCAGCCAAATGTGACAAATGTCAACGACATGGGCATATCATCCATGCCCCAACTGAAGAGCTAACATTAGCAGCTATGTTGTATCCTTTTATGCGGTGGGCGATAGACATAGTCCGGCCGTTGCCGTCATCTTGGCAAAAGCATTTTATGCTTGTCATGACAGATTACTTCTCAAATTGGGTCGAAGCAGAGGCCTATTCGCACATCAAAGACAGAGACGTAGTCAAGTTCATGTGGAATAACATAACTTACCTACATGGGCTACCTTACGAGATAGTAACAGACAACAAATCTCAATTCATCTCGGCAAAGTTCACTAACTTTTGTGCTAGATGGAACATCCAAGTGAGCAAATCCACTCCGCGAAACCAACAAGGAAACGGGCAAGCCTAGGCAACGAATAAGCAGATCATAGATGGAATAAAGAAAAGGCTTTCGGAAAAGAAAGAAGATTGGGCTTCCAAGTTGGATGGCATATTGTGGTCGCATCGGACAACACCAAGACACACAATCGGAAGAACTCCTTTCTCTTTTTCTCACGGAATGGAAGCAATGGTCCCAACAGAAGTAGTAGTACCAACTATGCATCGAGAACGTTTTCCCGAAGATAAAAATTCAAACAATGAAGTAATGGAAACCAGCATCGATGACTTGGAGGAAGAACACAATGTACTACAATAAGAAAGTTCGTGGAAGACACTTTGCAGTAGGAGATCTAGTACTCTGGAAAGTGTTTGAAAACACAGCAAAACTTAATGCTGGAAAACTCGGCGCCAACTGGGAAGTACTAAATATCATATGCGAAATCATAAAACCACGAGTCTACAAGATCGCAACCATGGAAGGAGAGATGGTGCTGGGAAGTCCCAAACCTCGCATAAATACCGATATCTAACTCTCGCAAATCCTAAAACTGAGGCCTGATTCTCACAAACAAACACGAGATCTAATTCTCACACTTAGCCGAGACCAAGTTCTCGCAAATACAATATCAAGTTCCTACATAAAAACAAAGCATAGCTTTGTACAGATTCCCCGAGGACAAAGCCTCAATAAAACGAAATCTAATTTCGTACAGATTCACAAGATTAAGTTCTCAAACCAAGACAGAACGTAGTTCTATACATTTAAACAAAAGCGTTCCAAAAAAAATGACATTGCTATGAAGTCTGTTTCCGAGGCTGAAATTCTCAAAAACTTAAACTGAGTCTTAAAATGTCAAACAGTAAAACTTCTCTTCCTAACAATCGTGATCAAACTCTCAAACTTAGGAGAGAAACGTAGCTAATGTGTAGAAACAAGAAAAGACCTCACGACTTAAGCTTCGTACTTGTCCAATTCTCATACAAATTACGAGACAACCTTTTTAAACAAGTCCTCATATTTTTGGAATTCGAATTCGAAACGAATTAAAATATCATATTAACAAAAAAATAACAACGATGTTCATTATACAGGTAAATAATTACAAGGAAATTTCCGATTACAAGGATCAAAGAGATGACTTATACAAAAATCTGAGCTATGATTGCAAGGATCAAAGAGATGACTTATAAAAAAGTCGAGCGGCGGTTACAAGAATCAAAGGAATAATTATGAAAATCCAAAAATTCAAACAAAAAAAGGGGAACCCTAGTTCCTAGTGTGATCTTTGCTTTTCGATGTTTCCCCAATCTCGAAAACCAGAACGACCAAGTCTCCAGGAAGTAATGGCGTTAAGTTTTCCCTGTCGACATTTTCCTTGGACTCATTCACTTTAGCAGTGATCAGTTGATAACTGCTGAATGAATGTTGACACCCCGAGCAGAGAGCAGTTCGAGAGCACTCTTCCACCCAAGATATTGGGCATAAGCCAGCCGAGCCTCGAGGTTCCTATCCAAATCATTTAAACGAGCAGTGATTTGGTTGAAGCGCTCAGAAAATTGATCTTGAAGATCTTGGAAGATCTTTTACTTCTCGTCATTCAGGACCTGGTAAAGTTGGGATTCGAACTTCTCGTAATTCAGAACTTTTCCCTTAATGACAAAATCAGAAAAGAACTTACCCGAAACAGCAGATACGCAGCCTTTTCGTATTCCTCCCGATTCTCCATTTGGTCTAGAGAAGGGAGACGCTCTACTGATGTCCTGTTCTGGTGCATCAAATCAGTACATTATGTCCGAAACTCCAAAATCGACCTTGGATCAGAATGGTCGTGAGTAAAACGGAAGTCAGGAACACCCCTTCCTCTCCCCCGAGAAACACCAGCGGCATTGCCGCAGGTAACGACTCCAGGAGTAGCGACTACAAGAGAAGCAGTCCTAGGCGGGTCAACCCTTGGCCATTTTGCAAGTCGTGAAGTTCCACGACCAGAACTTGAAGGAACTTCAACGATGTCCCGAGTAGGTGTAGAAGAAGATCTGGTCACTTTAGAAGATCCCCTAGAAGGACGAATCTCCAGTCCATCGAGAGCAGCATTCATACCTTCTACAACGTTGGGAAGTTCAAAATCATCTAGACTCATCTTTGTTTAAAGTACTTAGAGTATATTAGAAAACTTTTGAAGTCGGAAGAAAACCCTAGCAAAGGAAATATAAATGAAGTTAGAAGGATTGACCACAGAAATGAAGTGAATGATAAAAGAGGGATGACATGTTATTTATAGGAATTTACCGGAAATCGAAACGACGTCAAACGGTAATAATTACTCAGCACGCAAAAATTGAGGAAACCGCCTCAAATAACCTAATCGTAGAGTGACACGTGGACCAAAGATTCTAGAAGCAGAGAACTTCCCGACTCGAAAACTCGGCAACAATTTTCCGAGTCTGGGGGGAGTGGATCTGAGATCCTACTTCGGTCCACAGAAAACAATGGGCCAAATTCTAAGTATTGAACTCGGCAAGAATATCGAAGTCTCAACTCGGAAGAGTTCCTTCTCGGAAGCGCGATGAAGCTTGACGGAAGTCAGACGACACGTCAGCAAACAAAGAAATAGAAATTTTCCTATTCCAACATGGAAAATTTCCAAAATCTAACAAGAATCTTCTAGATACAATCTTATCTAGAAATTTTTATATTTTCCTTTATCTAATCTACTTTGTAACCGCATATGTGGTCTATAAATAGAAGAGCAGGTCCTTCAAAGAAGGGATCCGCTTTTTAGCACTAGACATTAAGCAATATAATGTACTCGACAATCATCATATTTGCAATACACTTCTTTTTCTCCAAAACTCTAAAAGAATCCTCGCCCAATCTTCTCTCTTTTGATCAGAATTGTGGACTTACCTCGTTATGCTAGATCCGGTTCGAACACAAGTTATGAAAATAATATATTAAAAATATATAAATATCATTTTTGTATTTTTTTTTGCCAAAATTTGTAAAATTCAGATTCTTTCTTAATATTTCTTTTTTCAATATGATAATTACATTCCATATTATGTTAAGATTTTATTTTCTTTTTTCAGGAATTTTCTGAAAAAAATAACTTCATTATTTCAACATACATAAGATATTTAATATTGCTTTGAAAACACTTACGCAAATAAAAACCGATTATTATGTCTAGAACCCTTTGTTATGCAATATGAAAAAGTTAGATATAAGTCCTAATGAAATGACAACTTTTTTAAAAAGACAGACAACACTAAAACCACATTTTACATTATTTTTTTAGTTACAAATAAATTTAATAATTATTTACTTAATGATGTCGTTGTGGCCATATATTTACACAATGTAGTTTCTTAAAAAAGTATGATTAATCTTTTTATCTAGTTTTGTTATATTACATTAACCTAACTCGGAGATAAATAATTTTATTAATTTACAGTGTTTATTTATTTATTAAATATATAAATTAATGGTTTATTTTGTAAAATTAAAAAATTATTATATTCTTGACACTTTTTAGCACTGATATCATCTAATCGAAGTTGTGTAAAACGATTATAGGTGTCAAATTGGTTCATTAATGCTCGAGTTCGAGTGTGGAAGCCAATGGTGGAGGAATTGTATTTAGAAGAAATGAATATTGAAGAAAGAAAAGAAGAAAGTAACCCAAATGAACAAAGTATGTACCAAAGGTTCATCTTCTAAGCAACCTTACAATAAGACAACTTCAGATGGATCTTTGAAGTCAAGCTTAACAGCCTTTCATTAAAAAATTCATTGAAACTGAGATCTCGGGCATATATCCTTCTTTTACGTATCGAATTATGGATTAGAACTTTGTGAAGATATATATATATCGTGTGTTCGCTTATATATAGGCTAGGTCCTTGGGGGTGGTTTCATATGGGTGATGTTTGTAAGGTAGACGAAATAATTACAATATATAGAGGTTCTGAAATGTTGAAAACAATACTTAGCTTGAGAAAACTATATATATTATGGTCCGACCTGGTTGTATATAACCAGGTCTTACTTAGTTTTGGTATGAAGATGTGGGTCAAAACAAGATCAAGATGCGTGTAAATGGAGACCAAATCAAATATGCAATCAATTGGATTAGTCACAAACTGTTTTTCCTGACGCTGGTAGTGTTTCGACTTGTCGGTGTCAGACCAAACTTTTATGTTTCGTCTTCAAATATCTAAATTTCTTTTCAAGGATCTCACTCGAAGGACAACATAAGTTATCTAACAATCTTGATTCGTTTCTAGCGATACAGCACAGTTTGCTAACCTTGGAGAAGAAGTCTTTCTCATCTTTGGTAACCCAGACCTTTTCAACAGTTTCAAACTGCCAAAATCTAGTCTAAAAATAATGTAAAATTTGATTGGTCGATAAGACCTAAATCGCAAAATATTAGAGAACTGCTTTATTTATCTTGATTTAAGTAGATATTATAACGATTAGATAAAGAGAGCTTTATGAAGGTCTGTCTATAAATACAAAATGATATTTTATACATTTCGACAAATATAGTCACTAAGTGACTGGAGATACCCAGTTGGATTAGGCCCACAAGGAGAACAGGCCCAATAAGAGTGAGTCGGAGAGTAGAAGATGAAGGAAGGACACCCCGAATCGGAATAATAAATGCGAGATCAATTGATCAATAAAGGGCGACATCGACAGAAATAGAAAAGGAAAGAGCGATCTCGTCAACATTAAATGAAAATTAATTCGAGGTAGCATGATTGACGGGCAAGACAATAATAAAAGGAGAAAGACGAGCACAAGGGCATCTAGATTTTAGCTAAAATAACCTTGTACTAGAACTCTCTCTCTCTCTCTCTTTTGTGAAATTTTAGTGAACATTTAAATAAGAATTTGAGGATCAACAAATTGGCGCTGTCTGTGGGGAGAGAACACAGAAGCTACGTAATATGTTAGCTTACGGCAAGTACAAGGTGAATTTACCAGCTATAAGGGATTTAGGCGTTGAGCAACCCAAATACATCGCGTTCAACGCGAACGAATCAAGTGAAGGGCAAGAGGGGCTCGAAGTGACTTACATAACGGGGAGTATCGTTCCAACACCTATGCTGGAGGCAACGACGTATCAACGACAATCACGAACAATCACAGAATTACGCGTAATGGCTAGCACTGCAGCAAAACAATTTCGCCAAAGCAAACTCCAGAATCAGGAATTACAGGCTCAAATTCAGAGCCAGGAGGAAGAATTTAGGAAGCAACTCTTAGAACTACGAGCCGATATCCTAGGGTCTGATAATGAGAATACGCAAGAAACCCCACCGGAAGAATACAATCCACCGAATGGGATTCTGCGAGGAGCACGTGCTCTAACAGCCCGGGAACGAACCAATGGCCAAGTCGCATGGGCAAACAGTGAATCTATATCCCCACCCATGATGGTATACGACGTACCAAGCAATGATGATGAGCTACAAGGTTTAAAAGACAGGTTATCACAAGCAGAGGCTATATGTCAGGAGATTCGAGATGAAATACGGCGTGCTGCATCGCCGGAATAGGAGATCACGCCAGAAATTGCCGAGCTCAGAAGAATGATGGCTCAAACCTAGCAGGACTATGCCAACATGCGTTCTGAGTTGCATCGCGCTGTGTCAACAGCACCAGAAATTCAGTGTGTAATAGAAGAAACTCAGCACACCCCCTTTACAAGACGAATTTCAAGTGCTAGAATTCGAGACATCGGGAAAATTAAATTCCCTAAATACGCAAGAAAAAGTGATCCTATAGCTCACCTCAAGTCATTCCATTTAGCTGCTGAAAGGTTGCATCGAGATCGTGAGGAAAGAGACGCCGGTTTCTACAGATTCTTCTCAGAAACCTTATCGGACCTACAATGGATTGGTTCTCAACCCTGCCAAGGGAATCCATCGACGGTTTTGAACAACTCGTAGAGGTGTTTCTGAAACACTACTCAATCTTTATAGAGAATAGGACCATAATTGACAGCCTTCTTCACCTCACGCAAATGAAGTTCAAACCACTGCGCGATTACATTTCACGCTTCAAGGAGATGAAATCTCAGAGCATTAATGTAAGCGATGATATGACCTTAATCGCACTGAAAAGAGGAATATGGAAAGCTTCGGCTTTCAGCCATGATTTGACCGTACGACCACCAAGTTCATTGGATGATGCTCTGCATAGGGCAACGAACTTTATAAACTGGGAAGAACGTAGAATCGAGCTAAGTCAATGCTTTGAAGAAACTGGCAAATGGTTTGACAAAAAAGAGAGCAAAGACCCCGTCAAATTCAAACAAAGGCCAAAACAGTGATCGTCAGCCAGGTGAAAAAGCAAAACCGGGACGACATTCGTTTATGATCGGGAAGTATAACAAAAACAGAAAGCCACTGGACATGTCAAAGTTCTATGACTACCATCAGGCACATGGGCACACCCTGGAAGTATGTAAGGTGGCGTGATGGTTAAAAGAAGAAGGGAAATGGAAAGAAGGGATGAGAAAGGTGTGGAAAAACGGGGTAGATTAAGAAAGCGAGATCGAAGCCCCACAGAATAAGAGGAGACAGTCGAGGTGAGTGAAGTAAAGCAACTTTCGAAGCCACGAGTTGTGGTCATCATCGGAGGCTCAAACCTCTGCGGAAGCTCCGTAAATGCGATCAAAGCACACCAACGAAAGGCCGAAACACAGTTTTCAAGCTTGGGATCTTGCCAACAAGGCTGCAACGACCCCACAGTAACATTTCGAGAAAGTGAAACCACCCATCTCGATAAGCCGCACGACGATGCACTTAAAATCAAACTTGATGTTGGGGGATCGAGCTAGCAAGGATACTCGTAGACACGGGGAGCTCCATCGATCTCCTCTTCTATAAGGCCTTCAAGAAAATGGGTTTGGAAGATAACGAGTTGGTTGGAGGCAAAACCTCCCTGACAGGATTCTCATATGACACAACAATGTCCCTGGGAACTATTCAACTCCCAGTAAAGGCTTCTGGAGTTAGGAAGCTAACAAATTTTGTGGTAATTGATCGACCATCCCCTTTAAATGCGATTCTCAAAAGACCGTGGCTCTATGCAATGAAGGCGGTTGCGTCAACATATCACTAGTGCATAAAATTTCCAACAAGTAACGGAGAAGGAGTAATATAGCAGCAAGGGGGCTTCTTGACGTTGCTACTAGGAGAATTTCAAGCGTGTGTGGGACCAGACTTTATAGCAACTAACAGAGACGTGGGAGGATGATCTCGCAAACTGAAAGCCAGATTAAATGAGGGTCATCAAGGTAGCTCTAGATCCCAATTTTCCTGATAGGGAACTAAGCATTAGGGATGACTTTAATCTTGAAATACGACGAGGGCTCGAGTGATTCCAAAGAGAAAACATGGCAAAATTTGCCTGGACTCCATTGGACATGGTCGGGATCAACCCGTCCGTGACTACTCATGAACTGAACATTGATCACACCTACAACCCCATCAAACAGAAATGAAGGAAGCTCGGCCCAGACAAGGCCAAAGTAGTTTTGTGAGGAAGTGGAAAAATTGCTAAAGCTGGGTTCAATCCGGGAAGTCAAGTATCCCGAGTGGTTAGCAAACCATGTCGTTGTTTGTAAGAAGAACGGGAAAGGGATAAAATGTGTGGATTTTACGGACTTGAACAAAGCATGTCAAAAGGATAGCTACTCGCTCCCTCACATCGATTAAATCGTTGAAGCTACAGCATGACACCAATTACTATCCTTCGTGGATGCATTTTCTAGCTACAACCAAATCTTCATGCACCTCGACAACGAAGAAAAAAAATCTTTCATCACCGAGCAAGACACGTATTGCTACCAAGTAATGCCTTTTGGGCTAAAGAACGTCGAAGCAACCTACCATCGACTGGTAAACTTTATGTTTGCTGAGCAGTTGGGAAGCACGATGGAAGTATACATTGACGATATGTTGCCACGCTAGAGACCACGTCGGACAATTATGCCGCTACTTTAAAATCTTAAATGAATTCGGAATGAAGCTAAATCCCGCTAAGTGTTCCTTCAGGGTGTCTTCTAGTGAGTATTTGGGGTACCTCGTCACTAAAAGAGGAATTGAAGCCAATCCACACCAGATAAACGTAATAATAAACATGCATCCACCACGATTAGAAAAAGAAGTTCAATAGTTGATCGAACATGTAACAGCTTTAAACCGTTTCATCTCGCTTTAAACTGTTTCATCTCGCATTCAACCGATAAGAGCTTGCCATTCTTCGAATTGCTAAAAGACAACAAAAAGTTCATCTGGGACGACAAATGCCAAGAGGCCTTTGATAAGCTGAAGGACTATCTATCAACACCGCCAATTTTAGCCAAACCGGTGCATGGTGAGGAACTTTATCTCTATCTTGTGGTATCATCAACAACAGTAAGCGGAGTCTTAGTTCTATCAGAGGCAAGCGAGCATCGTCCAATCTACTACATCCTCAAATCCTTGGTTGAAGCTCAGACATGGTATCCTATAATGGAGATATTAGCTTTGGCCTTGGTAACAG
The DNA here is from genome assembly GCA_900406405.1 of Lepidium africanum. NCBI lineage: Eukaryota > Viridiplantae > Streptophyta > Magnoliopsida > Brassicales > Brassicaceae > Lepidium > Lepidium africanum. Next base: position 38,058 of record OVAX01000891.1, on the reverse strand, counting down.
CCGCATGAAATTTACGCCCGTATATCCAGCCCCATACAATCACAGTAACGACAAATCAGCCATTACGTGCTATCCTCCACGGTCCTAGTCAATTGGGACGACTAGCTAAATGGGAGATCGAGCTTACTAAGTACGATATAGATTATCGCGCTCGTCCAAGTATGAAATCCTAAGTCTTGGCCGATTTTAATATCAAAATTTACAAAGAACCCGTTGAGGCGAAAGCAAACCAGTGTCAATGGATAGTTCATGTCGACGGCTCCTCATCTCGAAATGGATAAGGGTTTGGCCTATGACTGACATCACCAAATGGCAAACTCATTGTACACTCTTGTCGCTTAGGCTATCAAGTGTCCAACAACCAGACCGAGTATGAAGCTCTTTTCGCTGGCCTTTGGATTGTAGTGGGATTGGGCGTTAAACATCTTAAGGCTTACAACGATTCCCAGCTAGTGACCAGCCAATTCCATGGCGAGATGAAGCAAAAGATGAAAGGATGAACACATTCTTGGTACTCGTCTGAGACGCAGCCTCGTAATTCAAGAAATTCAAACTAGAGCGCATACCGCGTGCTGAGAAAGCCATGGCAGACGATGTGGCAGCCCTCGCATCAACATCAGAACCTCTCATTAAATGAGTCATCCCACTGGGATACTTGGAGAAATCGAGTATTGAGACTACTACAATCGTTCTGGCTCTCACTCGAATAAACCCCGACAAGCAGTCCATGCACGAGCCGAATTGGTGGGGACATATCATCCAATATATATCTCACAGGATTGTCCTTCAAGATAAGTGGGAAGCGAGAAAGTTAAGAACCTAGAGTGCACAGTTTTGGTCATAAATGAACGCCTCTACAAGCAGAGTGTAGCGGGACCTTGCTTACTATGTACAACCAACGAAGAGTCAGCCCGTATCCTCGCCGAAATTCACCTCAGGATTTGTGGTAACTATTCCGGGGGGCGCGCACTGGCATTCAAAGTGAAATGGCTAGGTTACTACTGGTCAACGATGATAAAAGACTATGAAGACTACTCAAGGAGATGCCAAAAGTGTCAACGGCATGGTCCTTTCATTCATACCCCAAGTGAAAAGATCGAACAGCTGCTCATCCCATATCCCTTCATGTGCTGGGCAATGGATATAGTCGGCCCGCTGGAACCATCTGGGAAGAGACACCTCCAATTTATCCTCATTGCCACTGATTATTTCACCAAGTGGGTGGAAACCGAACGATTTCAACAAATAACAGGATCCCAAGTCCAGGAGTTACTCTAGAAGAACATTGTGTGTAGATTCGGAATCCCTAGTGAAATCGTAACTGACAATGCCACCAACCTTGTAACTCAGCAAGTCCAGAAATTTTGTCAAGAGTTACAGATCAGGCTAACATCATCTACACCACGGTACCCACATGGAAACAGCCAGCAGAAGCAACCAACAATACGATTCTCGCGAACCTAAAAAAAAGGTTAAACTCCAAAAAATCCTTGTGGTCATAGGAATTACAATCGGTACTATGGTCATATCGAACAACCCCATGAATAGCTACTAAAGAAAGCATGTTCTCGCTGGCTTATGGAATAGAAGCGATGGCACCTGCCGAACTCAGCGTCATGAGCTTGCGAAGGGAGACGATGATCGACAAGTAGGATATAAACAATGAGCTCCTGGAGGATCACATCGATACGATAGATGAAAGACAAGATCAAACGGTGGTAAAAACCCAGAACTATGAGCAAGTGGTCGCTAAGTTTTATAACTCAAGGATAAAAGCTCGCAAGTTTAAAGAAGGAGATCTTGTCCTAAGAAAAGTTTTTGAGAATACAAAGGAGCCAAACGCCAGAAAATCAGGTACGAGTTGGAAAGGACCGTACCAAATTTTAAGCATCTTAAAAGATAGGGTCTTTCGTCTGTGAGATCCTGTGACCGGCAAGACAGAGATAAGGCCTTAGAATGTTATGAATTTAAAATATTACTATGCTTAATGTAATAACAAAGAACTACGTTAGGGCTTGATTCCATTTGGTTGAATACATAGGCAGCTCGTATAAAGGCGAGTCCAGCCCCTTTCCTAATAACATTCTTTTGCTTTTTTCAAAAGTTTGCAATAAAGAAGAAGATAAATGCAAATACTATGCAAATGATCGAGAAAAGCCCAGAAAGGAAGCAAGTTATAATCACATAAGCCCCAAAAGAGGCAAATCCATTAAACTTTAAAGAAAATAAAAAATATGACGAGACCATCATAGCAATGTAAGCCCGATTCTCAGTCTCAGCAGTAGTAGCAGCACCTAGTTCAACATTCTGAGTCCCATCAGCACCCGCAATCATGGTAACAACCTCGTCAACAAGAGAGGAGCCTTCAATGAGAAAGCTAGCAGGATCCACTGCGGTAGTCCCTATCGAGGCCTTTGCACCCGGGAGCAAGTCTGGGAAGGGCAGCTCATTAATTATTAAGTTAGACTCCTCTCTTTACTTCAGTTTTGTCGAAGTTAGTCGCTCGTTAAGAATCGCCCGCTCATTAGCCGTGTTAAAATCCATGGACTCAAATTCCTCGATCAGCATGACATTCGATTCGAACTCATGAATGTCTAGAGGAAGCATCCACTCCTCGTTCTTACAAGTCAATTTCCCACAGACAAATTCAAGCACTTCACGCCAGCGAGTATCTAGCGTCTTCATCTCCTCCCCCCTAGCGTGAACTTGGGCCACGAGATTAGAATTCCACGTCTTTAACAGCTCGATTTCTCAAGTCATCAGTTTCTTCTCCTCGAAAAGGACAAAAAGTTGAGAGGCAACGCTATTCTTCTAAGACATAAGAGCCTTCATCTTGTCATCAAATTGTGTCTGTTCACCCCTAAGCATTTCCTGGAGCTTGGCATGGGAAGCCTGGAGCCGCTCGAATTTTTCACCCGAAGGAGAATTTAGAAGCTTGCTCTCCAAAGTAGAAACCACATTGTTCATCTTGGCAGAAGCCTGACCAAAAGTTAACAGAACCCATTTTACAAAAAGAAAACGATAAACCAGTCCGGGCATAAATAAGAGTGAAATGAGTAAATACCATACCCGAGCATGAAGCGCAAGTGTAGCCTCAAATTTATCCCGCTCAAACATCTTATCCACCAAAAAGAAAGGGAATTCATTTGTATGCAGATATGCAAGAACTTCAGCAGGATTATTGATAGTGTGGCGACTAATATCGTCAGGCGAAGAACCCAAACCCGAATCGACGCCAGCATAATAATCAGTAGGTTTGTCAAGACGAGCTCGCTTCGAAGTAGGAGGAAGCAAGCTTGCGGACGAAGCCAAATGTGCAAATGGCTAAGGCATCTTCCCATCATTCAGCATCCTTAAACTGTCATCCTGATCAGCCTTCTCTTTCTCTTTGATCACTTTCTTCCTCCTCGGAACCGAGATGGGCATGATTTTAGACTTGGAATCTCGAGACTTGTGAGTGGAGGAAGGCAAAGGATGACGAGAAGAGCCGGTGGTGGATTGCTTAACTACAAGTGTCACGATTACAAACTCATAAGCGAGAATCAACGCGCAAAACCTAACTAAGAGTAAAGAAAACTGACCCAAAAAAGGCACCGGAACAATGGGTTCCGAATTCAAGCAGCCCCCAATCTGGAGAGCAAAAAAGGAATTCCAATGCACTTTACCGTCCCTCAGTCTCTTGAGAATACCCTCAACCGTCTCCATGAATAGAGGTGACGGATAAGCTGCGAACATGAAATCAAATCAAGTTAGGCGACCATGGCAGCAAAACATAGCAAATATGAGCAAGCAAAGCAATAAATAACCAGATTTATCTCTCCACTCTCGAAGGAGGGAATCAGGATTAAATCCTCTAATAGCCGTCAGGGAAAGTTTAAAAAATAAAAACTAATGCATCGAATCAGCATCCTTGTTAGAGATTCCATCGAGAACTCTATGGTCATCATGATTAGAAAGGTAAACGGTCTTGGAACCGTGATTCCTCTTGACGATGTAAAAGTATAGGAGCTCGTAAGTGCCAATAGGAACATCGGCCTCAACACTACGAACAAGCAAAGCAAGAAAAATTCGAAGAAACGACGGGCACATTTGAGCAAACGAAAGATTCAAAGAATAAAGGATTGAAAAAAGCGAACTAGGGATTGGATAACGAAGGTGGTAGTCACTAAAATAAGTGACGTAAGCACAAACCCATCCTACCGGAGCATTGTCGGAAGTCTAGTTCCCGCTGGCAACCGTAGTGTCGAGATATGCCAGAAAAATCTTCACGAAGACGAGCAAGGCCATCGGCATCAAGTGCTAAAGACTTCTTTGGCTGAGAAATTCCAGGTTTAACTACAACCTTCCAGAAATCGTCGGAAAAGGTATCATAATTATCATTGCAATTAAGAGAAGGAGAAGGAGAATTAGGAGTAAGAGGATGTGTGCTTGATTCCGCAGCCATGAAATTTCCAGAGAAATAAGAAGATTGAGAAGAAAAGCTCATACGAGGCGGAACAAGGAAAATGAAAAGTTTTCAAAGCACAAAAAAAAGTAAGGGAAATGAAGAAGTTACCTATAAGACCAGCGATGAAGATTATAGAGGACAAGGAATAGGGAAGGCTTAAAACTGAAAACATGAATAAATGCAACCGGCAGAACTGGTAATTCCCAAGAAAGTTAAAAGTAATCCAAACCGTTCAAATCTAAGGAGAAAATTTTAACGAACAGTCGAGATCGATCAATAGGGGAATAAGAAATGAACTCAAAACAATAAACGAACTCATACATAACTTTAATACGTTAAGTGAGATAAAGCGCTAACGATCTAAAAATCCCTAAATCAATGCAAGCAGATCTTGTGGCAAAAAGACAATAATCTCTAAAAAGAGTTTAAGTGGACAAAATACATAAATAAAGTAACTAGCACCCTTAAAAAGATAAAATAATCAAATATCCGGAATTGAAAACAACGAAATTCAAGTTTTGAAGCATACTAAAAGCAATAAATGAAAGAGAAAAAATAACAGTAGAAGTAACAAAGGATAAAAGAAATTCTTCAATCCTCAGACAAGCTAGGACTCACAATAGGCATAGTAGCTGGCTCGCAACCAACACCAGTATCAGTGTATTCTTCATAGTCGGTGAGAAAACAATGACGACCCGAGCAGAGGTCAGAAACGTCATCGGTATTGTCCTTACAATCTTCCAGGGAAAGACGATCCTTCTCCGTAGCAAACGAGAAATCATCAAGGGTCAGGACCCCAGACTTCATTTCATTCAAGAGTTGGAGATTGATGTCAGCATGAGATTTCAAGATTCAAAAATCAGAATGCCTCTTCAAATGGTTAAACTTGTTACGAACTTCAACCAAGTGGTTTTTGTATCGCCTCCTCAACGAGCTAAACGTCTTGCGAATGGCGCAGGCTATAGCCCTATCGCAAGGGATCTTCCATTGGTGACGTTCAAAACAAACAGTCTTCATGGTGTAGTCAGCCTCACGATGAGTAGAGGCAAACTTCTTCTTGACATCATCCACATCAGCTCGAAGGTTAGCAATCTCAATGTCTCGAGCTATAACCGCATCATTCAGGATCTTGACCGAATCCGTCAAGGCACTTGAGGATGCGCCCGCCAAGTTCGGAACCGTACCAGTCAAAACACCGCACTCAAAACCACCAATGGTCATATTAACTAAAGCCATAAACTGCAGAGCAAAGAAGCACGATCATGACTCCCATAAAAAAAATGCAACAGAAAGAGGGAAATAAGGAAAAAGTAAATTATTACCACCCAGAAAGCTCCAGCGAGCTCAATGTAAGCGTTCTTCGACACCATATCGTCTATAGGAGAAAGGGCATGACCTTGCACAGTGAGGTGGTGAAGACGCTCAGACATCATCTATGAATCTTCCAAAATTGGATGGTCACGAGTATGGTTAAAATTCCAAGCGTAACGAGAGTTACCAGAAGATGAACTCAGAGCGTCGCGAACTCGCTTAGCAGGATGATCCCTTTTGGCACAAGTAGGACGAGGGTGAGTACTTTTGCTCAAGGAAGGCTCTTTGCCCCTCCTTCGCTCAACTGGAGGCTCCGCGACTAGAATAGAACTGGCAGTGTCAAAAGGAACGTCAACATCCTGACCCAAAGAGCCAGAAGATCCACCACCCGGTGACAACTCAAAGTGTCAGCACGACTGGATGCTCGAGATCGATGACAGGACTCTGAGCAAAATTCGTCATTAGCAAATAGGAGAATACAATTAAAGGCAAACTGAAAAGAAAAGACTAACCAGTGCGAGAAGAAGACTCAACAGGACCTGAGCGGTGGGACGAAGGAGATCTGGCCATCGGAAACGTAAAAGAAGAGTAGCGGGGAGGAAGGCGCAACGAACTCTCTCTGGAGTAAACGAGCTCCAATGACAGTAAGCTCGCCAGAATTTGTGAACCAAGGACGATAGCTCATTAACTTTGAGAACGGGCTCGTTAAAAGCTGAAAAAGGAAAACAACCATAAGTAGCTCGCGAAACCAACAACAGGAAGCACACATAAAAGAATCTCTCTTCTTCTGAAAACCAAACCACAAGCGAGATGACTAGAATCCAACATTTGGTCTGGGAAGGAGTCTCCAATCGATTCGGGACAAAGGTTAAAGCAGAAAAATTTCTTGATTCACCCATCTTGACGAACTGGGAGACTTTCGAGAAACTTAGCTCCCAAACATGCGTAAGCATAAAAAATGGGGCAAGGCCTGGATCTACGGACAGAAAAGAGTTGAAGAAAAATCCCTGGGGAAAGTGTTTCGCTAATTTCATGAGCGAGAACCAGTGACGCAACCATCGAACATATAAAGTTGGGAATGACTTGCTTTAATGAAAGACCCAACCAATTAAGCAAAAATAATAAGGGAGAAGGAATTAGAAACGAGATGTTGTAATCATTGAAGAAAGAGGCGAAAATCGAAACGTAACCCGATGGGGAATTAGAGGGAAGTTGAAGATCGATTTCACCAGGAACATGATGCTTAACCTTAAATTCCCTAAGATCATCCTCCATGAGAAGAAGATGAAGAGGGATGACACGATTAGAAGAATCGGCTGCAGAACTAGCCTTCGAAGATGATGGATTTCCGAAAGAGGTACGCGGAGCCATGAAGATGAACATCAAAAGAAGTGGAAGTCGAGAGAAGAATAAGAAGCAAAGAAGAACGCAGAATAAGAAAAGAAAACAGTAATGAGGAGAATAGGAAGAGCTTACCTTGGGAACCGTGATGGTAATATGTCGAGCTAAAAGCATGAGGGAGAGGAATTTAATACAACCACTAACGCAAGAAACCCGGGATCACGATCCATTGTGGACGAAAGAAAATCGCAGGAATTGGAAATAAAATCTTCTCAAATCCTTCGAATTTGACAAGATTTGGGGGGTAATTGGAGATACCCAATAAGAATGAGCCCAAGAGTAGAAAAGGAAGTTAGATCACCCCGAATAGGAATAATAAATGTGAGATCAGTTAAGTCAATAAAGGGCGAGATCGACGGAAGTATAAAAGGAAAAGCGAGCTCATCAACATTAAATGAAAATTAATTCGAGGTAACGTAATTGACGGGCAAGACAATAATAAAAGGAGAAAGACGAGCTTTCACAAGGGCATCTGGATTTTAGCTGAAATAACCTTGTATTAGAACTCTCTCTCTTGAAAAATCTTGGTGAACCTTTAAATAAGAATTTGAGGATTGTTCTAACCGGTGTTAGTACAATAACAATTTGTATTAACGTGGGTCAAATTCTTTGTTTATTGAATATGTTTTGAGATGAATACAACGGGAAAGATGATGAACTTTCTTTAAAACACTCTAAAATCCGCTTCGCTCCGCTCTGCTCTGCTCTGCTACGTAGTTCAAAGTGCTCTGGGTGCTCTGAATGCTTAAGGTGGTCTTTCCCTTGGACTAAGACCCTTTATTTATAGATTCAAAACCTCTTTTATCTTATCAGATTATATCCTTGTCCCAATTTTTCGGGGATTTCTGTGCAGGTTTGAGAATATTCTCCAACCTTCTAGAATTCTTTTCTTATTGGGCCAAAAATCCATAAATTAAAAGCAGACTTTTGAAGGGGTGAAGCTCACCTCCAACAGTTGTCCCCCCAATTCAATGACTAATATTTAGTCTTTGAATTTGAGTTTTAGAGAGTCTTAATGGGTCTTCAAACTTTGATTGTTATTGGGCTCATTTTTTGCTTTTTCAAAACCCATTAAGACTTTATTTAACCTACTATATAAATGATTCTTTCACTCTTTACTCTTCACTTTCTACTCTTCATTTTGGTGGCTCCTCTCCTAAATCCGACTTGGGGGCGACAACGACTCGACTCGGCGGCGGCGGATTGGCGTGGTTCGGCGAGGGACTTCTCTTCTCCTCTTCTCTTTTAGCTTGGGACCTTTGTTTGCGGACGCATTTTTTGGTGATTCTTTACGGCGACGCAGCACCTCCGCGACGCGGCGGCTCGGCGGTGCAGCGATTCGGTGGCTTGGCGCGTTGGTTTGGAGTGGTGGCCTACGAATCTCGGTGCATCTCTTCTTTGCTCTTGAGCCAACAGTTTGATTTTTTTGGCGGCGGCAGCTTAGCGGGTTATTCTTCCGGTTTGGCTGCGTCTCTCTCTACTCCTTCTGGCTCAGCGGCATCTTTCTCCTCTCTTTCCAGCTCGGTGGCTCGGCGAAATTTCTCCTTTCTCCTCCGTCTCGGTGGCTCGGCAGTCAATCCTCCTTTCCTTTTCCGACTCGGTGGCTTGGCGGTAATCCGACTCCAAAGTTTTGACTCGGCAGCTTGCGGTAATCCTTCTCCTCAAGTTCTAACTTGGCGGTAATCCTTCTCTTTTCCGGTTCGGCGACTTGGCTTTCAAATTTCTATTTTTTCCTATTTCTTTTGATCTCGATCTTTTTTGGATTTGCTTTGAACTCATTTCGGATTTGCTCTACTGATTCGGGTATTTTGCTATGTGATTGTGCTTATCATTCTTTTGGTTTGCCTCACTTGGTTAGTAGTAATACTATTAACTCAGTAATTTTCTTGTTTTATCACAGTCGTCTTCGTTCTTTGCTTGATTTTTGGATAAAACCTTTGCCTTTTCTTAGCTTAGTGAATTTTTGTGGATTGCATCGTTGTAAAATAGGTTGGAGGAGTGTTTTGTCAAGGCGCGGCAAGATTATTCTTTCGGTGGCTTCGGCTCTCATTCTCTAAGGTAATTATTTTGTCACTCTCTTTAGTTGGCTCAAAATATGGTTTGTCTAGTTATCGCCTAGTAGGTTCCAGTTGTTCCCCGTTTATTGACCAAACCGCTTCAAGAATTCCCTTAATTAGATTACGGGCTTTACTCTGACTTCTGAAGGACTTAGTCATATCATCTACATTATTCTGATCATATTACGCATCTTATTTCGGGGTATGCTTTCTAGTCTTTTCCTTTTCTTCTTCTTTTCAAAAATTTGTTTCTTTTTAAGCATAAAAATTAATCCGTTTGCTTTTAGGTATTTTGAGGAGTTTCTTATGTCAGAACAGTCGGATTCTTCGAGCTCTAGCGAGAGTAGTTCCTCGTCGTCATCCGATTCTAGCTTGTCATCGAGTTCTGGATCTTCAGATGTTGAGGTTAATATCATATCTCATCCCAATGGATCCGCTACTGTTGGGCATTCTCTTCCTCTGGGGGCGAAATCGCGCACTGCTCGAACGGATGCTGGAAAAAGTAAAAAGGTTAAAAGAAAAGATGGTCCATTTTGAAAGAGAGGGCCTCGGATAAATGAGGAGTTATTGATTCCTTTGGTGAACGGGAAACTTCCTCGTCATTGGGAGGAAAATCTGGGCTTGACATATTCCTGTATGACTTCTGAAGAAGTGAAAGTGATAATTTAGTTTTCTACTCATGCGAGTGTCTCTCTTAGATTTTCACAGGCTATACGTCGACGTCCATGGGAGGCTCCTCCTGGGCATTTGTGTTTGCACGAGGATTATTTTCTAAAGTGCGGTCTTTGGTTCCCATTGTTGACTCTTCTCATTGAGTATTGTAGGAGACGTCGGATTGCTATCTTTCAGCTTACTCCACCTACAATTCGTAACATGGTCGCCTTGCTTGTGATTGGGAAAACATTAGGTTTTGACGTAGATTGCAATCTTTTTGAGGCTATGACTTCGATTATGAAGAGTAAAGTTTTCGATGGGACATTCTTTGCGAGTATGAGACCCAATTGTGCTGTCGAAAGTGTCCGATTGGAAGGATCGCTATTTCTGGGTTGAGATTAACGAGGCCTCTGTTCCCGATGTAAATGCGCATTTTAGGACTTTGTGGTCTCCTATTTTGGGTAGTTTTTCATTATTCCTTTGGTAATTTATGGTTTGTTTTTGATGTTGCTTATTTTTAATCTTTGTTGCAGTTCATTATAATCCTTCTCCGATTTTATATCCTGAGAATCTTGCCAGATTCCAAGAATTTAAAGACATCGAATTAGTTTCTTGGACCATCCTTTTGCAGCAGTGTCGGAAGTGGGACATTCCTGGAATTATTGTAGGTTAATTCATTTTCATTTCTTTTCAATAATCTCCTTGGTCTATAGTATCTGATTATCTCTTTCTCTTCTTTCTTCTTTTTTTTTGCTTATAAAAATATGGGAAGGTCTGAAGATACTCCAATCTACATGTCTACTCTTGCAAAGGACCTTGCCTTTATTCAGGGAGGAAAAGCGAAAGCGGATGGTACTGAGAGTGGTAATGACCACGTTAAGCCAATCGGTTGTGAGACTCTGAGAATAATTTCTTCTACTCCTACATCTGCCATGACAGCTCTTCTGGTGTCAAATTCTATTGGAAAGGTTACTCCTCTTTCCTCCTTTCTGGTCTTACCATCATAAGAAGTCAATGCCTCTTTGGAAGCGAGAGAGACTCCTCCGAATTTACCCAAGGTTTTTAGCGTTAAACCTTCTTTGGTATTTCCCTTTTAGTATGGACTTCTATTTTTATTCTGAAAATATTGTTTTGCAGAAGATTGTTTTGAGGCCTGTTGGTAAAGATGGAGAAAAAAGGGGGTTGACTGACCCGTCGCCTTCTTCGTCTAAGAAACCACGAGCTTCTTCTTCTTATTCTCATGACCAACCTGTTGTTCCAGTTTCTTTGGATAAATCCTTTAGCAAAGAAGTCCATCTTCCTTCTGTTAGAGATCATGATTTCATTGCTCGTTTTAGTCGGTTTATACGTCTTACTAAGGATATTTCTCCTCCTTTTGAAAAAATTTCTGAGATGAATGCATACACATCCTACGCCTATCATGCTTTTCAGGTAACTATTTCGATTAGTATATAGTATTTATTGCTTTCATTTGTTCATCCTTTTGTTGGTTTTCTGCAGGCGACTAATTATGTAAATGTTTTGGGCAAGTCGTACGAGCGCAAATTGTTTGAGATGGAGGACGTTAAAGTTCAGAAAGAAGGTGCTGAGTGTGCCCGAAATCAAGCTTTAGGCGAGTTGACTGCTCTTAAGGAAAAGGTCTTAGGTTTGGAGACTTTACTTTCCAAGAAAGAAAGTATGTTCGAAATCATGCATTCGCGAGCTAGGACGGCTGAGGGAGAGCTTAATGGATTAAAAGTGTCTGTTGAACAAGAAAAAGCTCGCATTCAGAAGGACAAAGAAAATGGGATAGCGGCAGTAACGGCTCAGGCCTCTCTTCATCTTGCAAAATTGAAGGACTATTTTGATAAGGAATCCACTGCCCGGGATCCTTTCACGCAAATGAATCAAATCACGTGAATTATGGATTTTCTTTCGAAACTCAGGTTATTATTCTTCTTTTTGTTTAATATCTTCAATTGCAAGTTATGTTTTCTTGGATCTTGACTTCGTTTTTATTTTTGTTGTACTTAGGAAATAGGGAAGTAATGTTTCAGATGCTCTTGAGATGCGTATGCAGAGTGATTACAAGAAATTCTTTAATCAACACAAATCCACCAGTGCTCTGGCTCTTGATGACGGCACATTCTCATTTCTGTCTGTCCCCAGAGATGGTTTTCTTCCGTCCATTACATTTAGGATTCTTCCTCGACCTCTCTCTTCCGATGCGTCTGCATCTAGCCAGCATGGTTCTAATGTTGGTATAATTTCTGCTAAAGAGGCCTCCGCACTGAAGACTATCCCACAGCCTTATTTTCTCTTTTATCTTTTGTTTGATGTACTTGTCATTCGAGTTTGAACTTTCTTGTTTTTGAGACATATTTGAGTACTCTTGGATTTTATTGGATGTATTTTCGGATTATCATGACTTTGCTTTACATAATTTCTTGAAGCTAAGTTCCCCCTTTTTTTTTAATCTGCGAAATGGTTGCTTATAAGTTCGTATTGAGTAGTAACTCTGTAGATATTGATTGGCGGAAGTCCTGACGGTGTGCATTTCTTAAGGATTTTCCTTGAAAAATGTTGGGACAGCTTGCAAGCAACGCTTGGCAAGAATTTCTTAGAAATTTGGCGAATTCCGTTTATAAGGTCTTCCCTTAAATTGAAATTACTGAGACAGCTTGCAAGCAATGCTTGACAAGGTTTTATTAGGATAATCTAGAATTTTTCCGCTTGGATTACTCTCCGAGATATTCTGCAGATGGTGTTCAATGATTTTTTTTTCCTCATGAAATTAAAGAAGGCCTCAAAGATTTCATGTCTGAAGATTTTACCGTGGAACCAAAATTTGAGATAGCTTGCAAGCAATGCTTGGCAAGATATTTCTCTTATGTTCGAGAAATAGAGATGGCCTCGACGAATTTTGTTTTAAGGGGTCTTCCCTGAAAACCGCAATCTCCAAAATAGCTTGCAAGCAATGCTTGGCAAGATTTTGGTAGAGTTGGGAATAATGCATTTGAGTGGAATAAAACAAATTTTATTAATATAGTTGCACCCCATAAGGAGGTTTGCCTTTCTTTTCTTCCACTTTCTGTTGGTAATTCTGAAGTCGCATAAGAGTTTGTTCGCGGTTTTCTTCAAGATCATCGATGCAATCCTTCATCATCTCATCATTTAATTCTGGTCGTTGTAAAAGCATTGTTCTTTTGAGACTCGGAACATTTGCTTCTGCTGGAGCTAATGCTTCTACTCTGTGGGCAAGAGAAAACGGTGTTTTCCCGGTCGAGCTTCTAGGAGTTATTCTGTGTGACTAAAATACTCCATCGAGTTCATTAGCTCATAATCCTTTCTTTTCTTCTAGCCGTTTCTTCAATCCATCAAATATACTTTTATTTGTCGCCCGGCTTGTCTGTTCCCTTGGAGATTTCTCGGAGTCGATTTGCTTAAACGAATGTTCCATCAGGCGCAAAATCCTTCGAATCGTGATGATGTGAACTGGGTTCCATTATCTGTAACTATCTCATATAGTAACCCGTGTCAGTAAATTATATTTTTCCAAACAAACTTTTGAACGTCGATATCCTGAATTCTGGAATATGACACTGCTTCGACTCACGTGGTCCGACAATATCCAACACCCATCTCATAAAAGGACAAGGAGCAACGCTGGATTTTAAGAATTTAGTAGGGGCGTGACGTTGACACTTCTCACACTTTGCAGCATATTTCTCGCAATCTGCGGCCATGGTTGGCTAAAAATATCCAAGTCTTCGAATTTTCAAAGTTAAAGCGCGTCCGCTTGAATGTGCCCGTAGTGCTTACGCGGAGAAGATTTGCATCTATTAAAGTATAGTATGCACTTTTTACTTTTAGTCTTCTAGCTTCCCATCTGTCAGCTGGAAATTTTCCATCTGCTATGTAAGCTTTTATTTCTTTACTCCAATCAATAGTTTGGGCCGGACGCGGATTTTCTATTTCTTCAAGATCAACTGCCATACATAGTTCTTGCGCGAGTTGTATACTCGGTTCGTCGATACTTTCTACTAAAATAATTCGTCTTTGCGTTGGATCGGAGGTTGACACTAGAGCTTCCAAAGCATCCGCTGAGAAATTTTCATCGCGTGGGATTTTTGTTACGATGAAGGATTGAAAATCCTTTGCGATTTCTTAGACGACCTTCAAGTACGCATCCATCTACTCATTTTTGGCCTCGTATCCTCCATTAACTTGGTTGGCAATAAGTTGGGAATCGTTATATGCTTCTATATGTTGGACGCCTAATGCTTTTGCAAATGGTAATCTGGAAATGAGCGCTTCGTACTCTGCTTCATTATTCGAAGCTAGGAAAGATAATCGGAAAGACTCCTCCAATATTTCCCAGTTTGGTGATTCGAGTCTATACCTATCCCTGATCCGTGTCGCGAGCCCATTAACGTGTAAGGACCATTTTTCTTCGATGGTGGGTTCTGTCATGACGACGTCTTGTGGAAGTTCAGTTAGGAAATCCACTAATACTTGAGAGTTTGCACTTGTTCGACCTTTGTACTCAATGTCGTATTCAGTTAATTCTACTACCCATTTAGTCATTCTGCCCGATTAACTTGGGCTATGTAAAATCACGTAGAGTGGCTGATTGGAGAGTACAATGATTGAGTGCGACTAGAATAAGGTCATAGTTTCCTTGCGGAAATGACTACTGCTAATGCCAGTTTTTCTGCCGCCGAATACCTTGTTTCTACTCCTTCTAAAGCTTTGCTTACGTAAAAAATTGGCTTTTGTTCCTCGCGATCTTCTCTTACTAAAACTCCGCTTACGGCCGAGCTAGTCCCCGACACGTAAAGATACAAAACCTCCCCGTCTTCTAGTTTAGCAAGGACTGATGGTGTTGATAGGTATTCCTTTAGTTGTTTGAACGCATCTTTGCACTTGTCGTCCCAATCAAAATGCTTTTTTCCTCGGAGTAATTTGTAGAACGGAAGGCACTTGTCTGTTGATTTTGATATGAAACGATTTAGTGCGGCTATTCATCCTATCAACTTTTGAACTTCTCGCATATTTTTTGATGACGGTAGGTTCATTACGGCGTCTATTGTTTCGGATTAGCCCCGATTCCTCTCTTGGTGACGATATAACCCAAGAATTCTCCTGAAGTGACTGCAAACGTGCACTTGGCCAGGTTGAGTTTCATTTGATACTTGTTTAAAATTTCAAAACACTCTCGCAAGTGGGTAATGTGATTGCCGCTTTGCATTGATTTCACCAACATATCGTCAATATAAACTTTCATAGTATCGCCTAATAGTGGGGCGAACATCCGATTGACTAGTCGTTGATAAGTTGCTCCCGCGTTCTTTAGCCCAAATGGCATCACCTTATAACAATAAGTTCCTCGATCCGTTATGAATGCTGCTTTCTCACGATCTGCTGGATGCATCTTAATTTGATTATATCCCGAGAAGGCGTCCAAAAAGGTGAGTAATTCATTTCCGGCTGTAGCTTCCACGAGTGTCGATATGCAGGAGAGGGAAGTTGTCTTTTGAACATGCCTTGTTCAGATCTGTGAAATCGACACACACTCTCCACTTCCCATTTTTCTTTTTAACAACAACGGGGTTAGCGAGCAACTCAGGATACTTCACCTCCATTATCGAATCCGCGTTGGTTAATCTTTCCACTTCATCGTTTACTACCTTCGCTCTTTCTGGTCTGAGCTTATGCCTCTTTTGTTTTATTGGCTTGTAAGTTGGATCAATGTTACGTTCATGGCATGTTATTTTCAGGTCTATTCCCGGCATATCGGCGGTTGACCATGCGAACATTGAACATTTTCTTTCAAGAATTTGACTATCTCCTTTTTGAGTCCTTCATTAAGATCTGCTCCTATTCCAACAGTTTGCTCTGCATGTAGTGGATCGATGCTTACTTATTCTGATGACTCTTTCCTCGAATTTTTCTCATAGGGGAGTTCTGCTAGGGTGACCTTCTTTGAAATAACGTATGCTCCTTTGTTATTTCTGATTTTACGTTCAGCGATGTAACATGAGCATGATGCTCGCTGGTTGCCTCTGATCGTATGAATTCCACTTGGAGTTGGAAGTTTGACACATTGATGATATGTCGAGGGAACCGCCTTCATAGTGTGAATCCAAGGGGTCCCCAAAATTACGTTGTAAATTGCGGGTTTGTCAATTACAACAAATTTTTATCCACTTAGTTATTTCTGCAATGCAGACAGGCAACTTTATTGTTCCAACAGTAGTTGTTGCTTCTCCATTGAATCCTATCAGAGGTTTTATTGATAATTTGACATCTGATTCATGAGCTCCCATCTGTTTTAAGGTATCTTTGAAGATAAGGTTGACTGAACTTCTGGTATCGACGAGTATTCATGAAACTACGCAGTCAGCTATTTGTAGATTTATCACCAGGTGATCGTCATGTGGCATGTCCAATCCTTTTGTATCTTCCTCCGAAAAAGATATCATTGGATCTGGCACGCTATTTCGTTCTCTTTGTTTCGCGTCAGGAGAAAGTTTAGAGGAAGAAATCGTCTTTCTCTCCTGTTTTTTGATCGAGCGAATTGAGTCGCACCATGCCAATTCTCCTCCCATAATCATGTTGACGTCTTTTAATGGAGGTTTGCCTTTCTTTTCTTCCGACTTCTCCTATTCATTTTTCTTAGGTTCATCCGTTGATTTCTTATCGTCGGGCTTTCTCTCTTCCCTTTTCCCTTGTTCCGGTTCTTCATAATATCTCCTTCGCCATACGTTGCTTCGTTGTTCACCATTCCATTCCGTTCTCCGATGGCCACGATTGTCGTCCGGGATTTCGCCTCGTTGATATTTTGCAAAGAGCATTCTTTGCAGGACAATACATTGTGACATCGGGTGTTCGGGTCTTTTATGGTAAGTGCAATAATTGTTTTCCCCCTTTCTTCATCATAGTATCGCCTTTCGGTTCGTTGAGGAGGTGGTGTTGCTTCCCGGGTGTTGATATTCAAGTTGGATATCCTCCTTCTTTTCTCGTCCCTCTGGTAATCCTTGTCGTAATGTTGCCTTGGTTCATGATTTTTATCTTTCGCTTCTATTTTTGAAGTTGACGTTTTATGAAGTGTAAGTCTCTTCGCGTAGGCCGCCCGATCTTCTTCTAACTCCGCGTAATTCATTGCACGGCTCAAGGCGTCCTCCAACGAACTTGGATGAAGAAGGATTATGCTTTCTATAAAGCTAGAATTATGCGGCAGTCCTTCCTTTAGAGCATGGATAGCTATGTCATCCCGGACATTGACTATGGAAGCTATTTCTCGGAATCGGCTGATGTAGGCTCGAATTGACTCTTTCGGGCCTTGTATTGTTACGTAAGGATCTGAGCTTGAAGTGTTTTTCTGGATAAGCATCGAATAGTGTTTTAAAAAGCTGTGAGTGAGCTGTTGGTAGCTATGTATTGAATTTGGCTCCAATTTGGAAAACCAACTCAATGCATATCCGGTCAAACTTTCTACAAACAATTGACAGTTTCCGGCGTCTCTTTTTTCTGGAAAAAATCTTGCTCGTCCGAGAACTAAGTTAATTTGTGTTAGGAAATGACTTGGGTTTGTTTTGCCTTCATATGTTGGCAATTTCAGCTTTTCTGGATGTCCGACGTGGACGCTAGTTATCCGTTCCGAGAATGGCGTATTCTAAGTTCTCATCAGAATTCGGTCAATTTCGGGTGCTGAACTTGTAGCTCGATGGACTTTTGAACTGATTTCTTGTAACATCGCTTCCACCCTTTCGTCTATGCGTGATTCTTCCTGAGTTCTTACGTTTTCTCTGTAAGATCCGCGTTTGGTGAAGGCACCCTTACCGTGTACCTTTGGTTATGAGATGTTGCTCTTGGATGACCATGTCTTTCGGGTGAATTTGGGAATAGGACTCATCTTACGGGTTGCGGAGTTACGCGATCGTAATACTGCCTTGTCAGTTCACTCATCGTACGCCCTCGGTATTCTGCTAAAGCTGCGTTTAACTCGTTCATCTTTTCGTTGAACTTTCCCTCCATCTCCTTTAACAGGTTTCCGTATGTTAAAGGTTCGGCGGTTTGGGAAAGTGGTGCCTCTTGATGATTCGTCTCGGTTGGCGAAAGTGCGATGTTTTCCGCCGAGCCCATTTTGGGATGAGCCAAACCTGTTTCCGGCCGCGCCGAACCCGTTGTTGGCGGAATACTCCGCATCTCTGACACATTCGTCTCTTGTCTCTGCTCCGATGACGGGATTTCATTTCTCCGTCCTAGAACATCACCCTGCATGATTCCGTCTTGGTTCGGGTTTCCATCCGTTCGGTCAATCGAATTTTGTGCGTATAGAAGAACTCTTTGTCCCCACATACAGCGCCAACTGTTCTAACCAGTGTTAGCACAATAAATATTTGTATGAACGTGAGTCAAATTCTTCGTTTATTGAATATGTTTTGAGAAGAATATAACGGGGAAGATGATTAACTTTCTTTAAAACACACTAAAATCTGCTTTTCTCCGCTTCACTCCGCTATGCTCTGCTCTGTTCCGTATTTCAAAGCGCTCTGTGTGCTCTAAATACTGAAGGTGGTCTTTCCCTTGGACTAAGACCCTTTATTTATACATTTAAAGCATTTTCCTTCCTTGAATAGGATTCTTCTTTTCTCTTATCAGATTATATCCTTATCCCGATTTTTCGGAGATTTCTCTGCAGATTTGAGAATATTCTCCAACTTTCTAGAATTCTTCTTTTATTGGGCCAAAAATCCATAAGTTAAAAATGGACTTTTGAAGGGGTGAAACCCACCTCTAACAAGGATCAACAGCAACTTAATGATCAAGTTGTAAACTTGATGATTTAAGAAACATACGTGGCGTTTGTAACAGGTTTAACATTTCTGTGATTGGTTAAATTGTTTTCATGGTTTTTAATATTTTTCTTGTTTCATTCTTGTGTCTCCTTCATTTGTTTTTGCATGTTTTGCTAAATATTTTATTTCGTGCCTTTATTTCAGTTCCATTTTATTTCACTTGGAGTTTATTTTGAGCCTTACAATAGGAGCCCAATTCATATATTCGAGCCTTATCTGCTTATTGGATCGAAATGAATATATTAGTATTATTTGTTTACAAATGCAAAGGGAAACGTTTTGAAATTTTTTAAAAATTAATAGATATATTGGAAGACGAGAATTTGAGATTCTTTTTTTGAGCAATTTGATTTTTTGATCCGACACTTACACATCTAGATGTGGGTCGAATTGTGCCGTTTATGAACTCCGCTAATGTGCTGGTCCGCTAATATGCCGGTCTTTGGTCCAGAGTAAAAAAAAAGAAAAAAATTCCCTTCTGATGTAAAAGATGAAAATGGGCTCGTATTCCCAGTAATTACTGTCGGAAACATACAATTACTGTTATTAATTACTCTCTTTTTCTCTTAAGAAAAAGACGGTCTTTTACGTTTTCACTCAAATTCTCCTGCATGCAAACCCCTTCTTTCTCCTTCTCTCAGTAGAGAAATCTTCCCTCGATCTTAGGTAACTCTTTCGTTTTCTCTTTTTTCTGGGTTTGTTATGGTCCAATGTATGTTTCTCTCTGTTTTAAAATTTTGATAGATTTTGTTTACTCTGTGTGAATTACTACACTTTCGATTTCATGGAATTTTCTTTTTTTAGAAATCCGAAGTTGTTCTCCCGACTCTTCATTTTCTGTCAAGAAAACCTTGATTTTTCTTTGGAACTTACTTTCTAAGTTTTCTCAAGTTAATGAGCTCAAATATCTCTGTATTGCTGTTTCTTTTCATCTGCTAAGTGCTTACTCGACTGCTAACTGGTAACTTAAGTTAATTGGTTTGTAAGTGTTCTTTGGGTTTCAAATTTAGGGCATTTTCCTTTGAAATTGTTTTAAAAAAAGAACACATAACCTTCATTGTTATCTTCTATAATGTTGTTTTTTGTGGTTGCTTGAGTTTGGAAACGGATCATTCTTTGCTGTTTTGAATCACTCTGTACTCCCTAGTGTTAAATTTCATGCTTTTGTTGGAATCTGATTAATTTCGTTTATCTTTTGTTTTTGTTTTTGTTTATAAAGTGCTTGTTGTTTTGTGATTAAGATGAGCAAATTGATGAGTTCTGCTTCTGCAATGAGACCTGTGAAGAAGGAGCATATTGTGATTCACTTAGACGATGACAATGAAGATACTAATTATGATTGGGGTACCAATATTGATGGTCAGTGTATGAGATTTTTGGATAGTTTCAGAGAAGTTGGTAATTTGTATCTGAGAGACAATCCACTTAGGTCTATAAGGTATGAAGCAGATAATGGAGGATACGACAATCGAATCTTTGAAGAAGTGGTTACAAACAAGCGAAGTCGAGAAGATCAAAACACCATTCGTGTACTCAAGAAGAAAAGTGTTAAGGCAATGGCTAATACAAGTCTTGTGAAAAGAAACTTGCAACATAATGGTGGCCATGTTAGCAAGAAGGAGTATTCAGAGGATGAAATGGTTCTAGATAAGCCTTGCAGATCTTCGTTAGTGGAAAAGTCAAAGAATTCAAGAATTAATCTTGGAAAAGAAATTCAAGTAAAGTGTGAAGATGATTTGATAATACCGTTGTCTGATTCTGATTCTGATTCTGATACCATTGCGGTTGGTGATTGTCCATTTCTGGATGAGGAGAATTCTCCATTTGTACCATCAATAGATCCTAAACCAATAGTATGTATAACTTTCATTCACTTCTTCTTTTGCCTCATAAACGCTCATTTTTGTTGTTGTTGTTGTTTGCCATTGAATTTTGTTGGAATGTTTGAAGGATCTGGATGATGAGAGTGCCAACAAACGCAGTTCCTGGTTTAGGAAGGAGATAATGAAAGTTCTGAAGCAGGCTATTAGTGAAACAGAGTTGAAGAAGCTTCACAATGAAGCATCTGTGCGGAGAAGGTTGACCCGATGTAGGCAACTGCTGGATGGAAGAGAAATTACTTACGAAACGGATGAAACGAGGCCTTCATATCTGGATATGTATCCAGGTTAGTTACCAGACAGAAATTGGCAAACGTTTTCTTGGAAGTCTATGCTTTGTTTAGCTAATTTTGTAAAACAAACTTTGAAATATATCTCTTGGAATGTTAGGGCAAGTGTTAGTTAATTATATTGAGTTTTGCTTTGGTTTGATTCCACAGCCTTAAAGAGGAAGTACATTGAATCTCTACGTGAACATGATGGCCATAGAGCTGTGAACCTGTTGCGTGGGTTTCTCTTCTACTTAACGGTAAAAGTGATCTGTCTTTATTTTCCTGACAACTTTTCTTCTTGTCACATAGAGTTAGTTGTCTACTAGATCATTTACCTTCTTCTTAAGTGTTATCATCAATATGGACTAATTAATTTTGATGTTGTTTCTCAGAATTTAAGTCAGGATGATGCATTCAAACCTTGGCTTGATGATGAATGTTTAAAGATTAAAGGTTTCTGAATATCAGCGCTTGGGAATTCTGACCAATTCCAGGTCCATGGAGAGATAATTAAAATATATGTGAGAGATGTTTTAAGAAATAAGTAGGACAGGACTTGCTTTGTATTTGCATTTTCTAGTGTATGGAATTTTAACTTCATCATTGTGTAAAACTAAGTTGATGACTCAAGAATGGCACAGTGACATTGTATTGCTGGATTGGCTTAATATCTCTTTTACGGTTACATTCCTTATTCTTCCTTTGCTTTTTGGTTCTGCATAATCAACAAGCTAGTCACTTCTTATATTCTCCCCCTCATGAAAAATAAAGTAAAGAAGAATTGATCATAAAGCTCAAGCAGAATTCTTCTCTACGGCCATGTTCGTTTCGTGATCAAAGATTTACGGCCATGTTCGTTACGTGCTCAAGCAGAATTCGACCGCGACCACCGATCAAAAATTTGGTTTTTTGTTTATTTGGTAGTCACTCCGACTAGTCGTTGCAATTAGTCGCTGTTTTGTTTGTTTCGCAGTCGCATCGACAAGCGACTGTTTCTTATTATTTATTTATAAGAAAATAAAATTTATTTACAAAAATTATATATATTTTTATAAAAATGAAAAAGAAAAATTGTATGAAATTTAAATTATGAATGATATTTGGCCAAAAAATTTATAAAAATCAAATAACAAATATTATCACATTTATATATTATTTATTTAAAACATGTTTATACACAATTAAAATCAAATTTTTTTCAATATTCGTAAATTTTATTTTATTCAATTTTTATATATGATTTTTTATATTTATTTTAATAATTACATTTTATCTAATTTTATTGTTATTATTTTAAAATTTAAATTTATTTATTTAATTTATTTTTAATTAATTAATTTTTTGGTCGCTGGTGTGTTTGTTTGGGAGTCGCTAAATTTTTTAGTGACTCAAAATTCCAATTACTGGTCGTTATGATCAGTCGCTGGACCAGTGACAATAAAACGAAAATGACCACCAAACGAAAATGAGCTAATGATTAGTTATTTCATACTCTTGAACGTGTTTTCACTTTTTNTGTTTTCCCTTTTTTTTTTTTTTTTGTCAAACAAATACTTCAATAGTTAATTCAACTCACCCACCAACATTAAAGTTTTCCAATACTGTGTTTGCCAACATGTCGGCTTCAGAGTTCAATACTCTAGAAATACAGTGAAATGAAATCGAAGAAAATTTGGGGAGAAAGTTGGAGATTTCACACAGAACTCCATAGATCTCCGATAGGTTCACGCCTTGATTGATGGTTGTGATTAGATTAAGAGAATCAGATCGAATTTCCAAATGACTGATGTTGAGAATCACTGCCTTTTGGATCGCCGATCTGATAGCTAAGGCTTCGACCATTAACGCTGAGCTCACGAATTCGATCACCGAGCACTCGCTTTGATCTTGCCCTGGGATTTGTTTCAAGATACATGAAACTCCTGCTCTGAGCTTCGATTCATCCCATGTTGCATCTACAAAACAACTACAAGTAAGTATCTCTTGTCTTGGTGGTTACAGTTTTTTCTCTCCAATCTAACCCTAAACTTTACAAAAAATAGTGTAATTCCATTTTTGTTACAATATTATACTATATTTGGTGTTGGTGTTGTTGCAAACTGTAAAAATAAAAAATATTATATCTTTCCTTTCTTCGTGCCCTTTACTCTATCTCTCTCCTCTGATATTTGGGTAAACGATTCAGATTCCCTTCGAAACTATCAAAAAGAGCTAGATGTATTCAATTCTTTGCCTCGACAAATTTGACCTTGTGAGAAGTTTAACAATCCAATTCCCTCTCCAAAACAACTCGAATATTAATTTCTTCCCTGGTTGATTTGAGTTGCTTAAATCAATTTAACCGATAGTGGATCGGTGTCTCGTGAACGTATATCATACCAAAACCCAGTTCGTTTACTCTTTAAATGAACATTAAAGCATATATGTAAATTATAGAGTAAACGAACTGAGTTTTAGTATACTGCTTGCTCACGAGACACCAATTCAATATCGGTTAAATCAATTTAGCCAACTCAAATCAACCAGAGCGAAATTAATATTCGAGTTATTTTGGAGGAAGAATTAGATTATTAAATTTCTCACATGGTCAAATTTGTTAAGGTAAAAAATTGGGTACATCTAATTTTTTTTATAGTTTCCAAGGGGATTTGGATCGTTTACCCTGATATTTTTTTACAGGTAATGAAGATGATACGAACAACAGCGTTTTTGTACAATTTTCTTTTAACCAACGTTTTCATTAACTCAAACCAGCCAATTCTTTTGGTTCATAAAACTAAACCAAAACAATTTGAGACTGAACCACCCACGTAATAATCCAATAACGACCAAAAATTTCAAATCGAATCATGTTGGTTCAGGATTAATAGGCATCGTTAAAAATTTGTTATACTAATCCAAAAACAAATTTTCGCTAATGATAAAATATATTTAATTAACGAATGGATAGGAATAATCAGTTTCTTAAATTTAGCTCCAAAAATTTTAGCTACGTCATATCAACCGAATAACTTTTAAAACAATAATAAAATAATTTTAAAACAAATAAAATAATACTTTTAGTGTCACATTTAATGTTATGGTTGGAGATAAAAAAATTTTTAGTGTCAAAATTACACCAAATTTAATGTAATTTTGACACTAAAATAGTGTTATGGTTGGAGATGACGTAATAACAATTTTAACAAAGACAATATATAGTTATGTCTATTTATTCATACATTTTTTTATGAATTAATCATGATTATATTTTTATTGTAACTATCTATTTATGGAGAAATGTAACTTATGGTTGTGACTTTTTATTAGTCTTTTCAATCAAATATTTTTTTATTTATGAATACATATTTAGGAAAATTTTGGCATGTTCATCTAAGTATGAGATTCTGCAAACATAAATGAAAGAAAACTAAATTCATTAAATACTATAATGAAATCAATAAAACTAAATCTTAAAATAAGTTTGGAAAAGAAGTTTTCTTGAGAAGTCTTCTTAAGAAATCTGTTTAAGTAGTTTGTTTTAGAAGTCTTCTTAAATAATCTGCCTAGAAGCACCAACGAAAATACTTAATAAAAATGTAATCTTTAACGACAAAAAATAAAACTATTGAATTAAATTAAAACATATATAATATTAAAAACATATACTATTTGGGTAAAATTTATTAAAAATTTTAAAAAACTTTCATGTTCCTCGAAAACAAAACACAAAATTTGATTATATTAAAACATATATCGAATAATAAATTATATTTGCATAAAACTATTTAAAAATATATTAAATTAATTAAGAATATTATTACATTAATCAAAAAATTATACATATCTTTCCAAAAAATTGTATTATACGTAAAACATATACCACATAAAAATCAAATTGCATTAAATAAAATAAATTTTGAAAACTATTTACATGTTTGGGAAAATCTAAATTTGTGTTATAAATTAAATAGGTTTATCCTACAAAACAAAAAATTAAATTAAAGTAAAAATTACAACAAATTAAAAATATATATTTGCGTAAATTTTATTATAACATAAAAAAATATGTACATAATCATGCAAAATGAAATTTAAATTTTTATCATATTCAAACATATACCAAATAAGAAAATTCTATTTGAATAATACTATCATAAAATAAAAATAGTTACATTCCCGTTTGAATTTATTAAAGAATTAGGAATCATATTAGGAATCTTATAACTCTAACCGCCATCTAATCTAACCACATGAAAGAGAAAATATAAACCAATGAAAAAAACAACTCATAATGAAACAAAAATTGGTGTGCATCTTTATAACCCTAATATCTCCACACAACAGAAAATAAAGTCGCATTCGGAGTTGTGATACGAAAGTTAAGGCGGTGATTCTTAATAGAATTACCCTACAAAACTAAAATCTTAATTAATTTAAACTAAAACATATATAATATTAAAAACATATACTATTTGGGTAAAGTCCATTAAAAACTTTAAAAAACTTTCATGCACCTGGAAAACAAAACACAAAAATTTATCATATTAAAACATATATCGAATAATAAATTTTATTTACATAAAACTATTTTAAAATATATTAAACTAATTTTTTTTCCTTCAAGCTAAACTTTATTAATCATATGAAAATTTGTCCGACATAACAGCCGAGTACAAGAACATTGGGCATGAATCAAAAATAGACCAAGGCCTACTGTCCTTAAAAATAAACTTAGCTAATATATCAGCACATATATTCTTGGACCTTGTCACTTGACAAAAACGAACAGAAGTGAAATGTTGAGCCCATGCTTGGATTGTATGTATATAAGGGAGTAAGCGTAGATTTGAATCTAGATTTTGTAAAGATTTGTGTAAAAGCAAATTATCTCCCTCAAATATAACTTGTGAGTATCCATCTCCGCCTTTTCAACTGTAGTGCGACCTTGGAATTTCCCCATATCTCCTTGTATTACCTCACCACTTAAATCCCTGAAAATATATCCCATACCTGACAGAAGTAGGCCATCATAATGCAAAACATCATAGTTGCATTTGAGCCAACCTAATGGAGGTCTCTCCCAATGTATTGGCATAGCATGTGATGCTCGATATTGTATACGATTAGTATCCATAATTGAGTCATGATCCCGAGTCAACCATTCATGAGTATCATATATGACTTTATTCAATGTTGCTGTACAAGAGAGATTACAATAGTATAGCTCATTACGAGATTTCCAGATTCGCCATAGTAGCCATGTAGGTAATAGGTGTGAAAGTGGAGCTACATTGGTATCATGATGTATGAAATCAGATAGTGTAGTTTATCAATCACCGAGACTTATGGATCAGTGATAATGTGCAAAGGGATTCCAGATCCCCGCCAAGTTGCAATAGCCTAAGAGCAACTAAAGAATAAGTTATTTGTAGTTTCAAATGCTCTACCACATCATAGACAATGTGGTGATGAAGTCAGGCCACGCCTTTGCAAATTATTAGCTACACCTAGTGCACGAGAACCCATTCTCCAGAGAAAATGTTTTAATTTTGGTGGAATAGATAAGCGCCAAAGTTCTCGTGTAAATTCTAGATACGCTGAAAGTGGTGCAGCAGATGTATGCACTTGGTCCGAGGTTGCAATGGCATGATGATAACCTGTCTTGACGGTGTAATGTCCGGTCGGTGTAGAATGCCAGAAAACAGAATCCTCTGTATGGAGTAACCTGTCTTGGCCTAGCTTGTAATAATTCCCCAGTAGGGAAATACCTTGATTTCAACACCTTATAGAGGAGGGAATTATGCCGGTTATGCAATTTCCATACATGCCCAACCAGTAACGCTTGACTAAAATGTTGTATATCCCGAAAGCCTAATCCTTCAGCCCGTTTATTTGTTGATATTTTCTGCCAAGCAACCCAAGGTAAACGTTTTGTAGTGTTCGTAGATCCCCACCAAAAACGTAATACTAGACTGTTGATCTCTTTAGACAATGTTTTCGGTAATTGAAAACAATCCATAGTATAGACCGAAAGAGCACAGGCTACCGACTTGAGTAGAGTTTCTTTACCACCTTGGGAAAGATATTTGTTCTCCCACCCATTTATTCGGGATTTAACCTTCTCGACTATATAACTCAGATGTTGTTTCTTCCGTCTAGATAATTGTTCCGGTAAGCCTAAGTATTTGTCACAACCACCAAGGCGTTGGATATGGAGATATTGTGCAATTTGTTCCCGTGTTGTATTATAAACCCGCTGGCCAAAAGTGATTGACGACTTGGTCATATTAATTTGTTGTCCTGATGCAACTTCATAGTCAGTTAAGATTTGTCGCAACTTCCTTGTATTCTGCATATCCGACTTGAGAAAAAACATAGAATCATTGGCAAACAGAAGATATGTGATTACTGGACCTCCTCTGCTTAATCAGACACCTTAAATTTCCTTTTCTGTTTGTGCCAAGGTTAGTATAGATCTTAGAACATCATAACAAAAGATGAAAATGTATGGTGATAGAGGGTCACTCTGACGAAGTCCTCTGCTTGGTCTAAATTGTCAATATGGTGATCCATTGACAAGAACTGAAAATGATACCGACGAGATACACTCACAAATCCAATGAATCCAGCGCGGATGAAAGCCTTTACGTATCAGAACGTCCTTGATAAATGACCATTCTAGTCGATCATATGTTTTACTGACATTAGTCTTGATAGCCATATAATTTGAAAAAATGGCCTTGTTAACTCATAGAGCATGGAGTACTTCATGCGCAATCATTATGTTATCCGTTATTTGCCGTCCCGATATAAATGCAACCTGATTCTCAGAGACTAAAGCAGGAAGTATAGATTTTAGTTGTTCCACCAAGATTTTAGAAATAACATTGTATGCAACATTGCAGAGACTGATAGGGCGAAATTCATTCATTGATTATGGATTGGACGTTTTTGGGATCAGGCAGAGGTTCGTATGATTCCAGTCTTGTGGCATTTCCTGTCTGGAAAAATGATTTGACCTCGGATATTAAGGATTGGCCAATTGTTGACCAGCACTGTTGAAAGAAACGAGCCGTAAAACCATATGGTCCTGGTGCTTTCGTCGCTCCAATTGCAAATACAGCTGAATTTATCTCATCATCAGATATGTCAAGGATAAGTGCTTCATTCATTTGTGGGTCGACTATTGGACCAATGCCATGCACCAAATTCGACAAGGGCATCGTAGACGTGCTTGAAAAAAGGTCTCCAAAATAACGTTCGGCCTCAGCTGCTATATGTGTGTTACCATATACATAAACATCATCAACATCACGGATACGAGTAAGCTTATTCCTTGCTATTCTTGTTTTCGTGACAACATGGAAGTATTTCGTGTTGTTATCACCATGATTGAGCCATTGGGTGCAACTCTTTTGCTTCCATTATTTTTTTCACTCATGTAAGCCTCACGTAATTGTAGCCCTAACTCATGAAGTTTATTCGCTGTTGTGCTTGGAAGTTGTTGTAAACGATCCACCTCAGCCGTGAGATGTTTAATTTGAATAGCGGCGTTGGTAGTATTTGAACTGCGCCAATTGGAAATGACATGTCGACAAGATGATAATTATTCCATGAAAGACATAGCCGCATTTGTTGACAAATTATCTCATATAGCTTGCATAAATGAAGCATGTTTATGAAACCTTGCATCGTACTTTAAAAGTTTACGTCCTCGATCAACTTGGCGATCAATGAATGTAATTGCCAGTCGGTGATTTGAACCCGTTAGAGCAAGGTATGTAATAGAAGATGCTGGATATAAGGCTCGCCAACAACGAACTAGATGGTGATGTCGTCTCCCCACCCACGTCATATTATTGTCTGTATATGGGAGATCCTCTAAACAGCAATGTCGAACCATTTGACGAAAATCATGTAAACTAGAAGGATCTCGAGGTGGACCATGAATCTTCTCATTGACATTGAGAATCTCATTGAAGTCACCACACAACAACCATGGACCATGTCGATTGTAGCTTAGTCTTTGTAAATGTTCTCATAAATGATTTCAATATAAACGATTTGGGTGACCATATACACAAGACAAGTAAAAAGTGTCGCCTTTATTATTAGTGAGATTACAATCCATAAGCCTAACATTAAGATAATTATGAGAAACTTGAACAGATTTTTGCCATAAAAGAGCAAGGCCTCCAATAGTGTCTTGCGGACTAACACATCAAACATCCGGAAAAGAAAGTTGAACAGCTACATCGCAAACAACGTCATCACGATTCTCCGTCTCCACCAGAAAGAGTAAGTCTGGGTCGTACTCAACCTTCAGACTCCTTAGACGTCGAACTACCAGGGACACTTTCATCCCCCGGCAGTTCCAAAATGCAATCTTCATTGGTAACCCGGTGGCTTATGGCCCACCGTACCCTCACTGGTGTTGTTTGCTGCACCACTCTCACTTTGTGGCGCGATCTTTGGATCATTAATGTCATCCGGAATAAGCACTGATTCATGAAAGTCAACTGAATCCGTATGACGCTGAACCAATTTGGACAAAGCTTCATAAGTATTGTCACGATAACGAGTTTAATTGAATGTCCAACTAGTTGCACGGATATTTGGACAGGAAGAACCCTCATCATCAGATGCATATGCTTTCCTGTTACGAGAAATGTTTGCCTCATCGGCATTGTCGGATGGAGGTGCTGACATATGACCAAACGGTATAGGGCCACCATCTGGTAAATCATTCATTTCAGCATCATCTTCCTCCAAGTCTTCATCATCTCCATCGTCATCATTATCATCATCATCAGCGGACACGGGAGGGACTTCATTAGCAAGTGCATATTCAGATACATCATGTGTAAGAATCCCACAGCCGGTGCAGAACAAGCGGAAGCGCTCGTATCGGAATTTCAACATCACCAATTCACCAACAAAATCAAATTGCCTCTGGAATTAAAGAGGTTCATCGATATTCCAGAGTAAACAAATCTTTACGAAATCCACCGTATTTGAGCGTGCATCTTCATAGTCTGTACCGATGAATTCTCCCAAACTCTGTTCGATCACAGTGATCATGTCACGGGTCAGGTATTGCAGTGGGATTCCGGTAACTTGAATCCAAAACGGAATGTATTTGAGATCTTCAAAACGCTGAGAATGATTTTTTTTATCACAAGCATCCAATCATTGAATGCCCATGGACCACGACGAAGAACACCTTACAACGCTTCTTCAGATGGGAAAACAAATTGAACGTATTTGTTTTCCACAACACGACTTGCTATCGAGTCTCCAGAGGTCCAGAGACGGGGTAAAGCAAGGCTCATCGCACGCAAATTTTGTTTGCATTTGTAGCAGGGACGAACGACGATTGCATTTTCAGTAGGAGAGACACATTTTTTGCAAGCGGCAATCCGTAGAGTTATGGAGGCTTTAGTTGAACCAAGAGTTATCTCCTGTAACTGTTTCCTTATCTGATCAGACATTTTTGGAATTTGAAGGTGGAACAATAAGAAACTGCAACGATTGAAAAATTGCTGCAGACATGAACAAGCCTTATATAGCCAATCACGCAGAAGTTATGTAGTCGTTAAAAAGCCTGAAAGAACCGCCTGTAACCGGCGAATGATCCTCCAAAATCGGAGACAGTTATCTTCAAAATTGAAAAGTTGCAAAAAGTTTGGGGTAGAGAGCGAACAGAGAATTTTCTCACTCCTCATCACGTTTTTTCGATTTTTTTCTATATTAAATTAATTAAGAATAATATTACATTGATCACAAAATTATACATATCTTTTTAAAAAATTGTATTATATGTAAACATATGCCAAATAAAAAACTAATTTGCATAGAATAAATTAAATTTTGAAACCATGTTAGAAATTATAGTAGATTTATCCTAAGAAACAAAAAGTTATATCAAATTAAAGTAAAACTTACAACAAATTAAACAAAAATATTTTCGTAAATTCTATTATAAAATTAAAAATACTTACATAATCAGGCAAAACGAAATATAAATTTTTGCCAAGGTATACCAAATAAGAAATTCTATTTGAATAAAATTATTATAAATTTTAAATTTATTTACATTCTTGTTTGAATCCATAAAGAATTAGGAGTCCTATAACCCTAACCGCTATCTAATCTAACCATATAAAAGAGAAAAACTAAACGAATGAAGAAAAAAACTTATAATGAAACAAAAATTGGTGTACGTCTTGATAACCCTAATATCTCCATATTACAGAAAATAAAATCGCATTCGAAGTTGTGATATGAAAGTTATGGTGTTTTCCAAAACTCATCTCCGAAGAACGAATTCTCGATTGCCAATGCTAGGAACCAGTTTCTTATTAAACCATAAGGAACCAAACGACGATCAACATATTGTTGGAAAGCGCCAATGGTCTAGTTTTCAGATCAGTTTGCCGATTTATTTTCTGAGATGGGTTCATCGGTAAATTACGTTTTAAGGCAATAATTTGTATTAGGTTTATCCTGCAAAACGAAAAAAAAAATTTAATTAAACTAAAACATAAACAAGAATAAAAAATTTTTTTAAGTAAATTCCATCAAAAGCATTTAAAAGCTTACATGCTCATTCAAAACAAATTTAAAATCTTTATCGTAGTAAAACATATATCAAACAATAAATAATATTTGCGGTAAACTATCATAATATTAAATTTTTTTTTATTAAATTAAATAAATAATAAAATTATGTTATACATAAAATTAAATTACCTTTAAAAAAAGCTTGTATTATATGAAAAACATATGCCAATTAAAGTAAATCAAATATAAACTAGTGTTATATAATAATTAAATTAAAATAAAATTATAGAAAATTAAAATATATATTATCATGAATTCTATTAAGTAATTAAAAATTTTACATATTCTTGCTCTTTTAAAACAAAATATAAAATTTTATCATATTAATATAGATATCAAATAATAAATGCTGTTTGCATAAAACTATCATAAAAATTTTAAATTACTTACATCTTTGGATGAATCTATAAAAAATTATGAATCATATAACGTAGCTGTTATCTCATCTGACCACTTGAAAAAAAAAACAGAAGAGGGAAAAAATTTATAATAGAACGAAAATTATTGCACACCTTAATAACATTAATATCTCCGTGTAGCAGAGAATGGAATCACATTCGGAATTGTGATACAAAAGTTATGGTGGTTTTCTCAAGATAATCTCTGGAGAACGAATTTCTGATTGTCAATGTTCGGAAGTAGTTTCCATCAACCAGAAAGAACAAAACGACGATCAACATATTGTTGGAAAGCGACAATGGTCTTATCTGTAAATTATGTTTTAAAAGGGCGGTTCGTAATGGGTTGATCCTACAAAACAAAAATTAAGACTTAATTAAACTAAAACATATACAGTGTTTAAAAAATTATTTAGGTAAATTACATTAAAAATATTAAAAAAACTTAAATGTTCATGCAAAAGAGTATTTTTATCATATTAGAACATATATCCAACAATAAAATATACTCTTATGTTTCATTTTATTTGTTGTTTAGGAATTCTACACACAAATTGAACTCTTTAATTTTTTACATTTCCAATTAAAAATATTAATTTTAATTTATTTAGTAATTATTCAACCAGTTAGAAATCGATCAGCATCATATAAATAGTCAAAATAGATAGAGATGTATTTAATTATGTAATAAAAGTTGTAAAAATCAAATAATTTGGTAAAAAAACATTTCTCTAAAATATCATTTAATACGAAACAGAGAGAATATTTTCGTAAAACTATCATAATATTACAAACAAATTGCATTAATTAAATAAATAATAATATTGAATTATTAAAAATTTATACAATAATATCTATTTTCATAAAACTATGATAAAAATTTAAAAGTATTTACATTCTTGGATGAAACCACAAAAAAATTATGATTCCTAAAACGCTAGCCGTCATCTCATCTGACCACCTGAAAGAGAAAACAGAAACGAAATAGGAAAACAATTCATTATGGAACAAAAATTGGTGTGCTACTTGTTAACCTTAATATCTTCGCATAGAAAAAAACGGAGTTGCATTCAGAGTAGTGATACAAACATTATGGTAGTTTTTTCAAGATACATCTCTGCAAAACGAATTTTCGATTGTCAATGTTCGGAAGCAGTTTTCCGTCAAAGCAGAAGGAACCAAACGACAATAAGCATATTGGAAAGCCCCGATGGTTTAGTTTTCATATCAGTTTGGCGATTCATATTTTGAGCTACATTTCATTGGTAATTATGTTTTAAGACAGCAGTTTGTAATACGTTTATCATGCAAAACAAAAAATAAAATTTAATTAAACTAAATCATATATAATATTAACTAAATTATTTAGCTAAATCCATGAAAAAACATAAAAAAAACTTACATGATCCTGCAAAACAAAATTAATCTTCTTATCATATTAAAACATATATCCAATAATAAAATATATTTTCGTAAAACTATCATAAAACTAAAAATAAAATGTATTAAATAAAATAAATAATACTATTTCACTAATCAAAAAACTCATACAATAAATTCTATTTACATAAAATTATAATAAAAATTTTAAAATACTTACATTCTTGGAATAATCCATAAAAAATTTATGAATCCTAAAATTATAGCCGTCATCTTATTTGACCACCTGTAAGAGAAATGAGAAATAGAGAAGGAAAAAAACTCATAATAGAATGAAAATTGGTGTGTACCTTTATAACCGTAATATATCCACGTAGCAGAAAACGGAATCACATTCGGAGTTGTGATACGAAAGTTATGGTGGTTTTCCCAAGACAAATCTCTCGAGAACGAATTCCCAATTGTCAATATTCAAAAGCAGTTTCTTATCAAACCAGAAGGAACCAAACGACGTTCAACATACTGTTGGAAAGTCCCAATGGTCTAGTTTTCTTATCAGTTTACTGATCTATATTATGAACTGGAATTTATCGGTAAATCGTGCTTTAAGGCGGTAAATTGTATTACGTTTATCCTACAAAAAGAAAATTAAAATTTAATAAACTAAAACATATATAGTATTAAATAAATAATTTAGGTAAATCCATGAAAAAGTATTTAAAAAAACTTACATGCTCTTGCAAAACAAAATTAATTTTTTTTGTATCATATTAGAACATATATCCAACAATATAATATATTTTCGTAAAAATATCATAATATTTAAAAAAATTATATTAAAGTAAATAAATAATAAATTGCATTAATCAAAAAATTATACGATAAATTCTATTTGCATACAATTATTAAAAGATAAAATTGCTATTAATGAAATCTAATTAGGAGTAACAAATTTGGGTAATTTTTGAGAAGAAAAAGTCAAATGAATCTGATTGATTGATAGAGGAGACATATTTTTCACAATAACATCAATATCAATAGTAAATAACACGTCAATTTACCTGCATTTTAATTTAAAGTTGACAACAAAAGAAAAAAAACCCCACTGTGTTATATATATATAGATATATCAAAATTCCAGCTGGCAGTTGTAGAAAAAATTGATCAAGACATCTAGAAGATAAGATAGAAGACTCAGGTGCTTTAAATAAACAAACAATTCGATGATTCACATATATTTCAAAGAAACAAATTCCACAAAGAAGAAAACTCAGAAGTCCATATTCGACCTTGTTACAAATATCAGTCACGTGCGGACCAAACTAAACAAAATCTCTTTCTCAACTCGCAGCCAGTAGGAAATTAAAAATTAATTAATATTCATTATTATTTGTACTTGTTTTCTTTGTTA
This sequence comes from Lepidium africanum, assembly GCA_900406405.1. NCBI lineage: Eukaryota > Viridiplantae > Streptophyta > Magnoliopsida > Brassicales > Brassicaceae > Lepidium > Lepidium africanum. The sequence goes on along the minus strand of OVAX01000891.1, from coordinate 3,399 downwards.
ACAATAATTTATTATTGTTGCTTTCTTGTTTGTTTAATTTAGCAAAATATATACATATTTTGTTATATCTTCTCCGATCTTCTCGGTTTAGCTTACATTCATTCTATCTCTTCAATTCAGTTATTCTCTCAGACCAAACATTTCGGATTTTCTCTAACTTTCTCGGGAAAATTACAGCCAATCCTAGAAAAATATACATACAGCTATTTTTCAACTCAGCTCGTAAATCCCTTATTTCTACTTAATCGTCCATCAGTTCGTTTTTTCAAATTTTTCTCCTCCTGGGATCTTCATGATTTGATTAGTAGCATAACCAGAATCAATGATGAATGACCTAAACAAAGATGGGTCAATTTTCACTGGATTCTATTTTCTCGAAGAATTTGAGTTATTCTGAGAAAAAAAAAGGTTCTTATTTTAATCTGAAGATCCCAGAAGTGGCACGTGATTCTTAGTTTATTATCATCTCTCGGTGTTATGACTCGTCACGAGATACAAAAATCGCCGTTGTTAGCTTCGTCGGAAGAATCAACGATGAAAAACTCTTCTCCTCCTCCTCCGACGGCGATGACCAGAGAAAGGAGAAAAGTGGGAGAAGTCGCTGGAGGAGCAGCGGCGGAGTGTGCGGCTGTGTGGTGTTGTTGTCCTTGTGCGGTGGTGAATCTGTTGGTTTTGGCCGTTTATAAAGTTCCGGCGGCGGTTTGCAAAAAAGCTTGGAAGCGAAGAAAACGACGGCGTTTTACGAGGAAACGACACGGTTTGCTTACGTCATCAGCGACAGACGGAAGTGAGAGCACCGTGCACGCTAGATTGAACGAGGAAGATCCAACGGCTAAGATTGCTTTCGATGAATGTCAAGACGACGTCGTTAGGCTTGAAAATGAAATGTTGGAACGCTTCTATGGGGCTGGCTTTTGGAGAAGCCCATCACAAAGAGACACGTCATCAGGAAGTCTATGAAATATGTGGGGCTGTTTTTTTTTTTTTTGTGTGAGAATTATAGTAAATTATTATTTTATTTTTTCTATTTTACTTCAAATCATTATGTAAGTACGTAAATAGGAGAATATTTATCCTTTTTACAAAATTTTTTTCCCGTTTATTTCAAATGTAAGTCTCTCTTACGAAAAATATGGAGCTCATAAAGGATAATAGACAATGAAAGTTAAAAATGACTACAATAGCTAGTGAAATAATGTGTAAATGCTGAGGATATTCTTTCTGCCCCAGATCTCGAGACGTCTCCACCACCACCAACTTCCGACACCGGCATTGTCGAAGAAAGCGGCTTCCACTGGCGTCGGAAATTTTTTTCTGTTTTCTTTTGCCTTTTTCTTCTGTTTCATTCTCCTTGCAACTCTTATTCTCCAGTTAAAGGTTGGACTATCGACGACTTCCTCTGAAACTCTGTCCATAGAGGACAAGGACATATTCTACAGCGTCATCACCTTCTACCTATCCCGGCGATGAGTCTTCTGGTTCGTTTCTCTCTCTCTTTTCCTATAACCTTGGCTTGTCGAGAGCCTTAGTATCACAGTGTGGTCTCTATCTTCCCGTTTTGCTCAGTTGGAAGCTTTTGTCACTAGATTTTAGATGAAGACTTTTTCAGATCCCCTTCGGCGTTTCAGTTTCTCTCCGCAAAGATATTTGAAAGTGTTTGGAGTTTTGTCTCCTCTGGAGAAGCTTGTAGTAGTTCAGATCTGCGACTTCTCAGGTATTCCGACGGCGTTGTTGGCGACCTCAAGCTCCTTTCTGGCGACCCTTTCATCTCTGACGGCACCAAAGAACCCAGATCTAGGGTTAGGTATGGCTGGCTCACAATTCTCTTCATTGTTGGATCTGTATATGGGCCTAGTTGTTGGGCTTATTTTTGGTTAAAATATATGCATCTTTTCTCAGTTATATTGGGCCTCAGAGGACATGGACCTAATAGAGAGTATTAGACAGTTTTATGTAAGATATTATCTGATTTTTAGATCTCTGTTAATTAACCAGAATAGTTTGGTTTTAGCTTCATCAAAGCTCATTGCCTTTGGGCTAGAGAGCTCACAGTTTTGTTCGACTGCCCGTGCGGTAACGGAACTAGGAGTGGATATGCATTCGTCGAGAATCGAGATCGTTGCTCCACCTTCTATCCAAGTTCTCCAGGGTGTTGAGTGTTCTCCACTTGGAGGTTTATCTATGTTTATGTTGTTATCTTCGGTTCCTTGTACTCTACTTCTCGAACTCATTGTAACTCTTATCCTTTAACTTAATGGAAGAAAGTTGAGTTAAAAAAAAGGCTAATGAAATAATTAAATGTAAACAAAAATCATTTAATAATTTTAAAATATAAAAAATATTTATAATATGACTACCAAATGTTATAAAAACTATACAAACCTAATGATCAAATATCAAATAACGAGTTATGAAGTTTTTTTTTTTTGTCGGAGGAGGGATACAATTAAATAAAAATCAACTTGAAAAATTATCAAATACAAACATTCCTAAGTATTCCAGAACCACTAATGTCATAAAAAGCAATCGGTGCCAAAACAGCGCGAAAATAATCAAAAGGTATAGTTAGCCAAAATCATCGGCAAGACGATTAGCCTCTCTATACACGTATGAGATTCAGACTATCTAGTCATTCGAAATAAAGCCATAGCACAAATGTACTAGGAAAGACAAAGGATGAGTGTCCTCCATCTCATGTCGCAAGAAACCTACCACCAGCTCCGAGTCAATCTCTAACTCCTCTATCTAAAGATCATGTTGCCAAGCCATATATAAACCATAGTACGCACCACATAGCTCTATAAGAGGACCCGAACCAAAACCAAGGTTGACTACAAAACCGCTGCGCCAGGTACTCGTACTATCACGTAAAACTCCTTCTGCAATAACGTCTCCAGGATTACTGCGAAAGGCACCATCCGTATTAATCTTCACCCATCCATATCCGGAAACGACCATGAGATGAGTTTCTCAATTTGTTGACCCCTAGAATACTGCTCTCGTACCATGTAAGCGTCATAAATTTCCCGCGAGATTTTTTGAACAAAACTCGTTCGATCTCTACATAAGCCAGAGACACCAAAAACATAGCTACACCTCCATTTCCAAGCCTACCAAATTACCATACTAAACATTATAGACCAAGGACAACCATTAACCATATCCGAGTCATTTAAGTTACCAAAAATCTACTCCAGCTGAGACTAAATAAAGAACATGTTACGCTTACACTGAGGAATGATCTGATTCCAAATACCAGCTATAGAAGGACAATCACGAAGGAGTTTTGATGTGAACTTGATGGGGTGGAGATGATCACGATGAAGATGATGATGCATGTGGATTCGTGAATGAAGGTGGATTGAAGGTTGATAAAAACGTGGCTGATGGTGTTGATGG
>OVAX01000890.1:0-60611 GCA_900406405.1 Lepidium africanum | reverse complement strand
TAAACGTGGATTGCACCAAGTAGACCCGTTGTCACCCTTCCTCTTTATCATATACACATAAGCCTTAATACATGTGTTGAAATGGGCAAAATGGGAAGGAAAAATCACATGTATGAAAATATCACGAAATAGTCCCATTGATACATAAAGTTTTCTTCACTGATGATAGCATCTTTATTTGCAGAGCCAACCTAACACAATGCTCGGAGAATATATATTGTCTTGCACTTTACAGGAAGGCCTCAGGGGATGAAATCAATTATGAAAAAAGACTAATTGGACTGTACATGGGTATATCTTAAGAAGGTGGAATCAAAAATTATTTAAGACTTCCAGAATTTTGTAACAAAGCGAAACAAGATCTCCTCATGTATATCACTGACCGACTAAAATCCAGATCAAGTGGGTGTTATGCCAAAACCCTCTCCTTAGGAGGCAAGGAAGCACTCATTAAATATGTGGCTCAAGCTCTCCCGATTTATGCCAGGTAGGTAATGGAGGAAGTTAGTATATGCGATGAAGTGCTTATGGTGGAACAACTATGAAAACAAGAAGAAAGTTATTGGGTATCCTGGCACAAACTGTGCAAGTAAAAGGATAATGTGAGCTTAGGATTCAACGATGTTAAAGTTTTTAATTAAGATATGTTTGTTAAGCAATATTAGAAAATCATTAATTATCCTAACTAGCTACTAACAAAGGTATACAAAAGACGTTACTTCACTGGGAAAGAGTTTATGGAGGCATGCAAATGTACACGACCGTTGTATTCTTGGAGAAGCATATTTTTTAGTCGTTAATTACTGAAATGAGATCAAATGAAGTCTATAGGAACTCTGATCAGTTATGTGGTATAACGTGGATATTAAGAGACCACAATGGTAAAGTCTTACATCATGCTAGAGCGTAGTCTTACCAACCCATAATAGGATTGTGACAGAGTTTCAATGTATCTTATGGGTAAAAGCTTACAAGACTTATGTTATGATAATGTTGAACTATGGACGAAGGTAACAATCAAAAATATGTTATTTTTTTCTCGTGGGTTCGAGTATTGTAGATAATCTTTGGCTCGCGAGTGCAGAGAAGAACTCCCTTTCTATTCTTTCTCTGGTCCTCTATTTATAGGCTCTTTACCGAGTACAGGTTACTTCTAAAATTGAGATCTTATCCCAAAAATTTGGACCTTCTGTTAAGATCTTGGGATCCTCTACAGAAATCTTGAGGTTGCCACATTTCTTAAAGATTATGTTGCCAAATTATTATTAGTCTTCATCGGGTCAGAGATCTAGATGAGCCAAACCTAACTGTTTATCATTTGGGTGTCTCATTTCTTTGTGTGGTATTTAATTTCTCTTTCTTTTGGGCTGAAGTTTATTATTGTGATGGACCTAAAGACAAAGTTCACTTCCAGTCTACAACTATTTATACTAGAGAGAATAGCTACTGGGTCAAAAATATTATACAACTAAAAAAGATAAACTACATGAAAAAGACAACAACAAAGAGGTAATGAAATAGTTGTAGTTAAATTTATCGAACTTGAATTATTAAAGTAGTTAAATTTCTTTTATAGTTTTAAATTTTTTTTTGTTTTTTTAAACTCAAGATTTGAGTTTTAAATAAAAGGAAATGAATAAAATATATGTTTTCATATACAATATTTCACTTAAAAAGATACATACAACTATTTGAAACTGTATGGTAAGGTAAAATCTTAAAAATAGTACCCGAACTTGTAGTGTGGATTTTTATAGCGCATGTTATTATAAAAACATATAAGGTAAAAAAAAAATTTGAAGGTGTGGTTTTTGGATTTTTCACATTTTCAGATTATAATAAAAGAAATTTTTATACTTTTTCGTATTATTCTCAAGTATATTTTGCTTAAAATATAAAATGTTGGGCAGATTTACTGATTTGGAAATGCATAGCTATCTTTGTTTGAGTTTATTTTATAATTTATATTCAATATAAATTTCTTTAATGGAAGAATATTAATTTTGTTACTTTTCTTTTCTCTTCTATTCTTCATTTAAAAAAAGAATTTTATTTTTTACCAGAACATAGTTAATATGTTTTTTTTCTTTCAAAATAGAACAATTTCGGCCATCAAGACAAATGATTACTAATTAATTTATTATGAAAAAATTATATTTTTGAAAATTTTGTATCTGGTCCCTAAAAAATTTGTAGATAATATGATCTCCTTTAACTGACAGATTAGATTGTAAAAAACAATTAAAGGTGTCGTGGATAAATGAACGTGGGATCGTGGGATTTAATTCTGCACTTTTTGTTCAATTTTTTCAATCGTGAGTTATTTAACCAATTGGTTTGTAAGTGATTGTGGTTAACTTTTTAAAAAATCTCATATATTTATGTTTCATAAAATTAAATAAAAAATAATTTTAAATAAAATTTATAGCATCATTTATGTCGTGAATTATAACAACTTTTTGTGCATGTATTTTCTAATTTAGTAATAATGCACATAATTTTGATTTGATAGGGAATAAGTCTTAGTTTTAAGTGAAAGTAGATTTATATTTTAAACATCACTAATTTCTTATGTGTAGATATTACCTTAAATATGAAATTAGTTGAAATTTTTTTTAATGTTGTTTTTGTATAAAAAGATGCATTATTGTAACAAAATATACCTTATGTTTTCCCAAAATGTGCGATATATTATTTTAACTAATTATATAGTCTTTTTAACAAAATATACAGACTTGTTCAAACCATATTCAATTTAATTTGTTTGATAATTTTAATAATTTTTTAACTGAACATGGACACGGGTAAAAAAATTATTAACACAACGTGGTTAGTTTTTTTTTTATTCCCATATATTTTTGTTTAATAAAATTAAATGAAAAAAATTTGTAAATAAGGAAAGATTTAGAAGACTAAATAACAATTGTGATAAAAAAAATAACAATTTCAGATTGGTTATTATGATAAATATTTACTAATAGAAGGTGAAAAAAATTAAGTAGATATTATAATTTGAGCAATGAGATGACTACAACACTACATTTGTTACGCAAACACTATTGACATTCGCCAGAGAGTAAATTCATATAAGCAATTAAATACATTATCTGCATCAAACAATATAAAAACAGTAAAAATTGGTTAAATTGAACATAAGAATATTTATATGCATGTTCAAACTTACTGAAACCATATAAAACCATAAATGTATGAACCATTAAGATTGTGTAAACAGAAAACTAAAGTTTGATCAAAAAAAGTAATAAAAAATTCCCATGGCTGAAAATAAAAAAGATGAAACGTTAGATATATTTCGGTTGTGGTTATACTGAGTACATCGAGAAACATTAGAATTGAAGGCAACCTTATTTCCTACTTGTTCTAACCGAAGTTAGCACAATAAATATTTGTATTAACAAGGATCGAATTCTTCGTTTATTGAATAAGTTTTGAGATGAATACAACGGGAAAGTGGTAAATAATCTTTAAAAACACATGAACTAAAGTCTGTTATACTCTGCTCCGTTCTGTTGCTCCAAGTGCTCTGAGTGTTTAAGATGGTTTTCTCTTTGGGACAAGACCTTAATTTATAGCCTCCAATTCCCTATCCATGTTGATAAGATTTCTGACTTCTCCTTATCAACTTAGGAACTTATCCTAATTTTTCGGGATTTTCCTGCAGATTCTAGAATATTCTTCAATCTTCTAGAATTTCTCCTTAGGGTCCACCAGAAGTCTCCTTAGAAGTCTCCTTAGAAGACTCCAACAGAAGTCTCCATAGAAGAATCCACCAGAAGACTCCACAAGAAGAGTCCAGGAAGAGACTCCACCAGAATANCCAGAAGACTCCACAAGAAGAGTCCAGGAAGAGACTCCACCAGAATACTCCTTAGAAGACTCCAACAGAAGTCTCCATAGAAGAATCCACCAGAAGTCTCCACAAGAAGACTCCACCAGAAGATTCCACCAGAAAACTCCACAAGAAGACTCCACGAGGAGACTTCACCAGAAGACTCCACAGAAGTCTCCTTAGAAGTCTACTTAGAAGACTCCAACAGAAGTCTCCATAGAAGAATCCACCAGAAGTCTCCACAAGAAGACTCCACCAGAAGACTCCACAAGAAGACTCTACCAGAAGACTCCACAAGAAGACTCCACGAGTAGACTCCACCTGAAGACTCCACAGAAACCTGAAACACAGCATATCAAAAACATTATATCTTTAACTAGATTAGACCAAAAAAACTAGAACTTTTCACAAGATCTCATTCCAAAGACAAATCTTTAACTAGAAAAATCAAACTTGCTCACAAGAAGAAGAAAACATAAAAAGTGGCTAGGATTTTTTTGCTTCTTCTAAAATTTGTATTTATATGTAGGTTAACTTTCTTGTTTATTCGTTGGTTAATTTTGGTTAACCTTAAACCAAATTTAATTTTCGAATTCGGGGACTTCAATTGAAGTCTTCTTCTGGAATTAGAAGACTTCATATGAAGTCTCCTCTAAACCCTAAATTATAAACCAATTTCAATTTTTTACAGTCGTTGGTTAATTTCGGTTAACTTTAAACCAAATTTAATTTTCGAATTCGGAGACTTCAATTGAAGTCTTCTTATGGAATTAGAAGACTTCAATAGAAGTCTCCTCTAACCCCTAAATTATAAACCAATTCTATTTTTTACAATCGTTGGTTAATTTTGGTTAACCTTCAACCAAATTTAATTTTCGAATGAGGAGACTTCAAATGAAGTCTCCTCCTAGAATTAGACGACTTCATATGAAGTCTCCTCTAAACCCTAAATTATATATCGTAAATTCTAGACCGCAAATATTTTCTCTAAAATACGAAAATATTTAAATGTTTATTATTACATTTTGTTATCAAAGTTATAAGCATATAACAATAAGGTCTGAGTTTCTTTGTGGAAACGACTACTGATAATGCCAAATTTTCTGCTGCCGAGTACCTTGTTTCCGCTCCATCCAAAGTTTTGCTTATGTAAAAAATTGGTTTTTGTTCCCCGTGATCCTCTCTCACTAAAACTCCGCTTATGGCGGAGCTGGAAACCAATACGTAAAGATACAAAACCTCCCTGTCTTCTGGTTTAGCTAGAACAGGTGGTGTTAATAGGTATTCCTTTAGTTATTGGAACGTGTCTTCTCACTTATCATCCCAATCAAAATGATTCTTTCTCCGGAGTAACTTATAGAACGGAAGGCATTTGTCCATTGATTTTGATATGAAGCGATTCAGTGCGGCTATCCGTCCTGTCAGCCTTTGAACCTGTCGCGTGGTTTTTGGTTTTGGTAGGTTCATCACGACATCTATTTGTTTTAGATTAGCTTTGATTCCTCGTTTGGTTACGATATAACCTAAGAATTCTCTTGAAGTGACTGCACACGTACACTTGGTCGGGTTGAGTTTCATTTGATACTTGTTCAAAATTTCAAAGCACTCTCGCAGGTGGGTAATGTGGTCACTGCTTTGCATAGATTTCACCAACATATCGTCAATATAAACTTCCATAGTATCACCTAGCAGTGGAGCAAACATCCGATTGAGTAATCGTTGATAAGTTGCTCCCGCGTTCTTCAGCCCGAATGGCATCACCTTATAACAATAAGTTCCATGATCCGTTATGAATGTTGTTTTCTCGCAATCTGCTGGATGCATCTTGATTTGATTATATCCTGAGAAGGCGTCCAAAAAGGTGAGTAATTCGTTTCCAGCTGTAGCTTCCACGAGTTTGTCGATATGTGGGAGAGGAAAGTTGTCTTTTGGACATGCCTTGTTCAGATCTGTAAAATCTACACACACTCTCCACTTCCCATTTTTCTTTTTCACAACAATGAAGTTAGCGAGCCACTCAGGATACTTCACCTCCATTATTGAATCCGCATTGGTTAATCGTTCCACTTCATTGTTTACTGCCATTGCTCTCTCCGGACCGAGCTTACACCTCTTCCGTTTAATTAGCTTGTAAGTCGGATCAATGTTAAGTTCTTGGCAAGTTATTTTTGGGTCTATTCCCGGCATATCGGTGGTTGACCACGCAAAGGTTGAAATATTTTCTTTCAGGAATTTGACTATCTCCTTTTTGAGTCCCCCATCAAGATTTGCTCCTATTCCAACAGTCCGCTCAGGGTGTAGTGGATCGATGTTTACTTGTTCTGATGACTCTTTCCTTGGATTTTTTTCGCAGGGGAGTTCTGCTAGAGTACCCTTCTTTGAAATGACGTATGCTCCTTTGTTATTTCTGATTTTTTGTTTAGTAACGTAACACGAGCGCAATGCTCGTTCGTTTCCCATGATCGTGTGGATTCCGTTTAGAGTTGGAAGTTTTACACATTGATGATATGTTGAAATAACCACCTTCATAGTATGAACTTAAGGTGTTCCCAAAATAACGTTGTAAATCGCGGGTTTATCGATTACAACAAATTTTATCCACTTAGTCATTTATCTGATGCAGACGGGTAACTTTTTGTTCCCACGGTGGTTGTTGCTTCTCCGTTGAATCCTATTAAAGGTTTCACTAATAGCTTGATGTCCGACTCGTGGACTCCCATTCATTTTAAAGTATCTTTGAAGATAAGGTCAACCAAACTTCCGGTTCGATGAGTATGTGTGAAACCGCACAATCAGGTATTTGTAGATCTATCACCAGGTGATCGTCATGTGGCCTATCTAATCCTTCTATATCTTCCTTCAAAAAAGATATCATCGGATCCGGTGTGCTTTTTTGCTCTCTTTTTTTCACGTCGGGAGAAAGTTCAGAGGAAGATGTCGCCTTTCTTTCCTGTTTTTTGATCGAGTGAATTAATCCACACCATGCCATCTCTCCTCCCACAATCATGATAACAGGTTTTAGTGGAGGTTTGCCTTCCTTTTCTTCCGACTTTTCCTGTTCGTTTTTCTTAGATTCATTCGTAGATTTCTTATTGTCGGGTTTACTCTCTTCTCTTTTTTCTTGTTCTAGTTCTTCGTAATCTCTTCTCCGCCATATGTTGCATCATTGTTCACCATTCCATTCCACTCTCCGACGGCCACGATAGTCATCAGGGATCTCCCCTCGTTGATTATTTCGCAAAGAGCATTCTTTGTAAAATAAGACATTGTGACGTCGGGTGTCTGGGTCTTTTATGGTAAGTGCAATAATTGTTTTCACCTCTCTCTTCATTATAGTATCATCTTTCGGTTCTTGGAGGAGGTGGCGTTGCTTCTCGGGTGTTGATATTGAAATTGGATATCCTCTTCCTTTTCTCATCTCTCTTGTAATCCTTATCGTAATGCTGCTTTGGTTCATGATTTCTGTCTTTTGCTTCCCTATTTGAGGTTAGCATTTTATGAAGAGCGAGTCTCTTTGCATAGGCCGCCCTATCTTTCTCTAACTCCGCGTAATTCATTGTGTGGCTCAAGGTGTCTTCCAATGAACTCGGGTGATGAAGGATTATGCTTTCTCTAAAGCTGGAATTATGCCGTAGTCCTTCCATCAAGGCATGGATATCTATGTTATCCGGGACATTTACTCTGGAAGCTATTTCTCGGAATCAGCCGATGTAAGCTTGAATTGACTCCTTCGGACCTTGTATTGATGCGTAAAGATCCGAACCGGAAGTGTTTTTTTGGTTGAGCATCGAATAGTGTTTCAGAAAGGTGTGAGTGAGATGTTGGTAGTTGTGTATTGAATTTGGCTCAATGCATCTCTGGTCAAGCTTTCTACAAACAATTGATAGTTTCCCGCATCTCTTTTCTCCGGTGAGAATCTTGCTCGTCTGAGAACTAAGTTCATTTGTGTTAGGAAATGGCTTGGGTCTGTTTTGCCTTCATATGTTGGCAATTTTAGCTTTTCTGGATGTCCGATATGGACACTTGTTATTTGATCCGTGAAAGGTTATTCTGAGTTCTCATCAGAATTTGGTTGATTTCGGGTGCAAAACTGGTAGTTCAATAGACCTATGAACTGATTTCCTGTAAGACCGCTTCTACCCTTTCATTTATGCGTGATTCTTCCTGAGTTCCCGCGTTTCCTCTGTAAGATCCACGTTCGGCGAAGGTACTCTTTATCGGGTTCCTTTGGTCATGAGATGTTGTTCTTGGATGACCACTTCTTTTAGGTGAATCTGGGAATAGAACCCGTCTTACAGGCAATAAAGTTGTGCGATCGTGATACTAACCTACTGGTTCACTTGTTCGCCTTTGGCATTCTGCTAACGCTGCATTTAACTCTTTGAGGCGTTCATTGAATTTTCGCTCCATCTCCTTAAACAAGTTTCCGTATGTTTCTGGTTCGGTGGTGTGGGAGAACGACGCCACTTGGTGATTCATTTTGGTTGGTGAGAATAAGGTATTCTCCGCCGACCCTATTATTAGTTGTGCTGAACCCGTTACTGGTTGTGCCGAACCCATTGCTGGTTGCGCCGGACCTGGTGCTAGTTGCGCCAAACCCGTTGTTGGTTCCGCCGAACCCGTTGTTGGTAAGATACCTTCAGTCCTTGAGATATTCGTTTCTTGTCTGTTCTCTGACGGCATGATTCCATCTTTCTATCCTATGACATTGTCGTGCATGATTCTGTCCTGGTTCGGATTTCCATCCACCCGTTCGATTAAATTTTCCTAGTTCTCCATCGTCAAACTTTTTGTGCATATAGAAGAAGTCTTCATCCCCATAAACGGCGCAAACTATTATAACCGGAGTTAGCACAATAAATATTTGTATTAACGAGGGTCGAATTCTTCGTTTATTGAATAAGTTTTGAGATGAATACAATGGGAAAATGGTGAATAATCTTTAAAAACGCCTGAACTAAAGTCTGTTCTGCTATGCTCTGCTCTACTCCGTTATGTTGCTCCAGGTGCTCTGAGTGCTTAAGATGGTTTTCTCTTTGGGACAAGACCTTAATTTATAGCCTCCAATTCCCTATCCATGTTGATAAGATTTCTAGCTTCTCCTTATCAACTTAGGATCTTATCCTCAATTTCTCGGGATTTTCTTGCATATTCTGGGATATTCTTTAATTTTCTAGAATTTCTTCTTATTGGGCCTAAAGTACTTTAGTCGAAAATAGACTTTTCTTAAGGGGCGAAGCCCACCTCCAACACTGCTCTTGCACTCTTCTTCTCTTGAGAAGAGGTTCTGGAGATGATGAAACTGAAGTAATAGAGACAATCCAAGAGCCATTTGAGCTATCATCAATGTCAAATACACGGCTTGGACTATTGTTATCGAGCCAATTCATCATATTCTTCGTACTTGGATTATGCTCCAACAATAGTTCATAGCATTCAATTATTTTCTCATGTGAAGTCATTGCTGAAATAACATTCTTTGATTTTTAAAAGTGTAGTTGGACTAATTACAAACTATTCTAAACACAGACCTGATTAACTTTGAGCAGAGTCATGAGCTGAGATTGATATTCAACTCAATCACATGAATTCAAATCCTTAATGACATATATCATTATTGTAGTAGCTAACACATAAGGGAAGTAACTCATAAACCTTGTATTTGCAACCAAACTTAGCATAAATAATCCAACTAGACATCAAAAAAGTCAAACAAAATAAAGTTTTTATACTGTGAAACCTCACCAGCAACAATAGAGATAAGAAGACGCTCACAGTTCGTAATGTTCTCCAAATACTTGTGACATTTATAGCCACATCGCCGGATAATGTGATCAAAAAAAGGAAATTGGTGTCACAGGGTGCATCCTCCATTGAAGAGTAGAAAGAATCAAAAGCTCCATTCGTTGTATAGTCTTAACTTTAAAGACATATCTTGCTTCTTCCACCTTAAACACACAAACACACAAAAATTATCATTTAAGCAAACACTTAAACGATGTTACAAGAGAGAGATAAAAAAATTAACTTGGAGCTCTAAGAGCAATGGAAAAGAGAATAAAGAGTTTAATATAATGAAGAATATATTTCTTACAAAAATGTTTCTCGATGTGCATTTTTACTAAAACAAAAAAGAAAGACTTTGATTGTTTCCAGTAAGAGTTGCTTCCCATTCAATAGAAAGATAAGAGTATTTGCGAGAGAGATATAACCACTTGCTTCATGTTTGGTCTTAGAATCAGATCATCATCCACGCATTACTTTCCTAACATAGCAAAATGTCCACAGAAACTCGTTTACAATGAAAACATCATATGGTTACTATAATTTTTAGACTACTAAGTCTTCATTTCTTAGTTTACCTTGAACAAACAGTCATGCGGGCATAAATCCATCATATTGGGATCGATAAACACCTTCAAACTTGACATGTTCATAGAGTCTAGTGAGTTCTTAAACGCTGTTAATATCTGCAAGAAAAATTAGGAGAAAAAAGGTTTTGCGAATGAATGGTGAATCTAAAAAGTGTAAGATTCAATGTGGATAAACTTTGAGAACTTACAATGGATGGCAATGAACGTCCTCCCAGATTCTTACTTCCCATCACCTTTGTTCGTATAACAGCTTCTCTTTGAGATATAATTTTAAAAAAGAACAACACCAAAGGCTTAAATATTGCTTTTCAAGGTGGCACGACCATCACTGAGATATATGAAATCAGAAAAGTTCTAAATAAGAATTGTACTAAAGTAGTCTTATTTGAATACTCATGTAACCTCAAGTTTTTTAATGCTTACTCTTGTGAAATATCTTTGTGAACAGTAAAAATACCTTCAAATGAGTTGTTCCAAATCCTCAACATCTTTTTCTTTATCTTGAACTTTTGAAATAATTTATCAAAAACACAAATCAACAATCGAGAAAATAAATCAAACGGAAAATGAAACTTGATAAAAAAAAGGGAAATAGATGATGAGAGTAATTGTTTGTAAGTGGAGAATTATCTGGATTCATGGACACTTGGAAGATGTCTCTTCCTCTTCCTCCGATTTTCTGACCGTTGCTTCTTCGTCATTCATATGGTACCCCACCACTGTCGCTGCTTCCTCTTGTGTTGCTTGCAATGGAATCTCCGCCGTTGATCTTGAGAAACTCAACTTTCTTAAATGTAGAAACGGTGGTATTGTTTATAAAGTCTGTCATAAGAACACATCGAAACTTTACACTTTGAAAATGGTTAACGGTGATACGGATCCAATTATCACAAGATAATTGATGCGTGAGATGGAGATAAAAAGGATAAGAGAGAGAGAGTTTTGAACCAAGCATAGCGGTCAATAAATCGAACCATTTTGTAGATCTGATATGTTCGTAACAATGGTCTTTCAGAAAGAGGAGAACCGATTCGATTCCATTCATTTCCATATGTGTTGTTCTTTTATCCATCTAGATGCTCCATCTGGATGGAGATGAAAATTGTTGTTATTTTAGACAAATTTAAGTGCCTCATCCAGATGAAGCATTTGGATGGATTTAGCAAACTCATCCAAAAATTTTAAAAAAATTTCAGATGTGTTTAGTTTGTGCATTTGGATGGAGATAGACTTGTAAAAATTTCTATAAGATCAAAATACCCTTATAATTTTATTGTTTTCTCTTTCTCTTTTTATTGTTTTCTCTCATCATTTTTACTCTCTCTCATCTCTTTTACTCTCTCTCCTCATTTTTACTCTATCTCCTCATATTTACTCTCTCTCCTCATTTTTACTTTCTCTCCTCATATTTACTCTCTCTCCTCATATTTACTCTCTCTCCTCTTTTTAACTCTCTCTCCTCATTTTTAGTCTCTCTCCTCTTCTTTACTCGTTTCCTCTGTTTTACTCTCTCTCCTCATTTTTACTCTCTCTCATCTTTTTTACTCTTTCTATTCTTTTTATTCTCTCTCCTCTTTTTACTCTCTCTCATCTCTTTTACTCTCTCTCCTCATTTTACTATCTCTCCTCTTTTTTCTCTCTTTCATCTTTTTTCTTTCTCTCCTCATTTTACTCTCTCTCCTCTTTTTTTCTCTCTCATTTTTTTTCTCACTCTCCTATTTTTACTCCCTCTTCTCTTTTTTACTCTCTCCCCCCATTTTCACTCTCTCTCCTTTTTTTCACACTCTCTCTTCGTTTTAATTTGTTTATAAAATTTTTATGTTTTTGAAATATTTTTTATGTTTTTATGCATTGAAATGTATGAGTATTTATTATTTTTTTGTATTAAAATATTTAATAATAATATTTTAAAGTTTTATAAAATAATTATTTACTGTAATTAATATACGATTTTATTACTTATTTTAAAAATAATTTTGATATTTATGTAGTTGTAAATATAATTTATATTATATTAACACAAAGTATGTCTTTTTTAGTCATTTGGTTACAAACTACATCCAATTAATTTATACAAATGCACAAAGAAATATAACTTCATCTAAATGCCTCATCTAGATGGAGATTTCAGATGAAGAAAAAAATATCATCCAGATGCATCATCCAAACGAATCATTCAGATGGAATTTCTAGATGAAAAAAATAACAGCACCTAGAGAAAACAATTTGGGAGTTACGAAAATAATGGTATCATGGGTGAAACATGGGGTGAAGAGCAAAAACTATGCTTAACTGTTTTAGTTTAGCCTTCAAACCTGATGAGATGTAATAGAACCGACCGATTACTTAAATGAAAAGAACGGGTGACAGACTTCCAAAAATACCATTCAGACAGAAAGTCAAGTTCCTTAGTAAATCTGATGGCATAAAGCGTAATAAAAAACAACTTTTAGGGTAAATAGTAAAGGATGATGTTCCCATATAGTTATGATCCGATAAAATTTTTGGACAGGTTGAAGTCGGCCTGACCGGACTTGAAAAACCCTTCAGCAAACATTTGGCTGCGGTGGGCTAAGGGGACTTAGGCCCGATTACCCTAAAGGAAGCTTTTTACTTACGATTATATGCAAGAAGCAACGCCATACGATGTCGTTTATGTCAGCCTTACTTCTCTTGTCTGCCAAGACGGAGGGGTACTCAGGAAAAAAGCATAAGGAGAAGAATCAAGGAAGAAGCAAACCAGTGAAAGAAACGAAACAAAGAAGCACAGATAAATCACTGCAACTCCAGAAATTTGGAATTTAGTTATGGCAGGTTCTTCATCTTCTTCTTCGTTGATTTCCAAATCGGACGGTGAGTTGGAGGAAATGCTCGATCGGATGCTGACGAGGCTCGCTCTTTGCGACGACTCAAAGCTCGAAGCCCTAGTCTCCAACCTCCTTCCCCTTACAATATCTTCCCTGTCTTCTCAATCTCCCACTGTCCGTAACAAGGCAAGTCGTTTATTTATTAAAATAATTTGCTCTTCTACTGAATTTACTGTTTGATGACATTCAATTGTACGACCTAGAAATTTTGAAATATGAGGGGGAAGAATCGTGAATTTTAAGTCTCAGTGCGTGTTGATTTTCATTTGGCAGGTTCTTGAGATACTTAGTCATGTTAACAAAAGAGTGAAGCACCAGCATGAAATTGGTCTGCCTTTGTCGGCTTTATGGAAATTGTACACCGACCCTTCTGCGTCTCCTATGGTTAGGAACTTTGCTATCGTCTATGTTGAAATGGCTTTTGACCGAGCTCCTGCAAAGGTTTGATCATCTCATTACTTGTTGAAAATTCGCATTTGCTTGTAATGAGGGATCTGATTCCTGTTACGTTCTAATAGGAAAGGGAGGAAATTGCACCTAATACACTGGAGAATATTTCTAAGCTTCCTAACCAACACCAAGAGATTATTTTGAGAATTGCCACTAAGGTGGTCTCTCAGCTCCTCCGTTAGTGTGGAACTGGATATCTAATTTATGTCCACTATCTACATCTGATTTCTTTAGTTTTTCAAAATTGTTATGTATTACTTAAATGGAAATGACTTTATGTTCATCTTATTTGGTCTTCGTGCCGTTTTTTGTGTTCCTCTTATTTATTTTTCTCTCTATTTGATAGGTTTCTCTTGTTTTAGTGGTTAGAACTGCTTATAGTGGTCGTCCTAAATCTCTTATGCGGTGAACAATGTCAAATGTTCTCTAGAATATGATAAAATGCAGGGGAATACCATTGCAGTTTTATTAGTGGATTCACTTGAATAGATCATCATTTTAAAAACTCTACTTGCACTACGCAATAACTGGCCTTACAATACCCTTAAATTACAATTGGTTTGTGTTCAGGTCATTGGAGAATGTCATGCAAGCATGATCAGTGACGATGTCTCTGCAAAGTATAGATCTCTGATTGAAGCTCAGGATAAAGAATTGTTTCTGGAATTTTGCCTTCATATGCTTTTGTATCAACCATCTTCTCAAGGGTAAGGAATCCAATATGAATGTTTTTCGACTATCTTTTGTTGTACCATCTAATAAGAGTTGCTCGATCTTCTAATCAGAGGATCTTCTCCTGGGCTTTCAGTTTTTCAAGTTAATCGTATATTGGGAAAGCAAGCACTAAATGGGGACATGCTTACAAGAAGAAAGGTTTGTTAGATGACGTTACAAATTTATCTCTTTTTATAGTTGCCAAGCTATATATTGGTCAGTAAGAACTACTGTTCTTTGGATTAACAATTTTCGTAAGCAGTTGGGCATCTTAAATGTCATTGGAAACATGGACCTGCCGGGTGAATCTGTATATCCATTGTACATTGCTGCATCAGTGGATAGGTATGCTTTATGTTTTCGCTGCATGACATGAAATAGTATTTTATAACTACCATCGTTACACTTTATATTTACTATTCATGTGTCTGAGAGTCGGTATGAATTTTTTGGTGATATTCATTTAAGTCAAGAACCTGTATCTAAGAGAGGGGAGGAGCTTCAAAAAAAGATATCTTCTGGCACAAATTTGGACGATCCCAAGTTGATAAACAGACTGTTCTTACTATTTAATGGTACACAATCTTTTCTTAATAACATTCTGATTACTTATTTGGACACTCAAATCATTTATATTCTAGGAGTAGCTCGACACTCATATTACTTAAGCCATTTCTAGCATCTAGATCAGGTTAATGTCTTCCTATTTAAATAGTTGAAAATAAGTTTTTTTCTGCTACTTGTGGATGACATGACTAGATCCCCCCGATTGACTTTCCAGACTTTTCAAATTTGTCATGTTAATGAATTGAAAGATCTGGAAAGTTGAGGATATCTTCTTGTGTTTGTTCCCCCCCTTCCTTTATACATGCTAAATTGGCTGTCATCAATTTACTACGCATGCAGGTACTACAGCCACCGAAAATGTTGCTCCCCAACATAATGTAGCTCCAGGAAGTACAGTCTTGAAAATGAAGCTCATGTCTGGTTTCTGTCGTTCTATCGCAGCTGCAAACAGTTTCCCTGCAACATTGCAATGCATATTTGGCTGCATGTTTGGTATGTTGGTCTTTATATGACATACCTTTAAACTGAACTGTCTAATGGTTAACTTCTTCAGTGACCATGGTCTGTACGTCTGTCAGTTTAGTTAGATAATGAATATATATTGTTTGTTTGTATATAGTTTCACATAGTCAACCAAATTCATACAAATAGGTTGCACGACAGACACTGCAAGCTTCTTTAAATAGTAAATGGTATGTGTTTTGACTATTGGAAGAAGAATCATATGGCTTGTTCCTGAAGCTATTAAGGATCAGGGAATTTCTTAGTTGCATGGTGCAGTTAAAAGAAGAATTAAACAACCTAGTCTCTATGTATAGGGTCCTCCATTTATTTTTATGTTGTTTATTGGTGTTTTAGCTATCTACATTATTTCCATGGGACAGGAAGTGGAACAACCTTAAGGCTAAAGCAAATGGGAATGGAGTTCACTGTGTGGGTTTTTAAGCATGTAAACTCCTTTTCTATACTTCAGCCTGCGTTTACTTTTGTGTTTTGTAATAGCTATGAATGCAATTATTGATTTATATTTTGTTATGAAGAGATCAATCAAATATGCCAAACTCAAGCTTAGATGTTTTGTGACCTTTTCTCTCTGTTTTCCGTTTTTTCTTTTTGATTTTGAGTCTCTTTGTTTCTGAATATGTGATGCTTACATCATTTTAACTTGTTTAAATTGCAGGGGAAGATAGATCAATTAAGACTTATGGGACCTGTTATACTGAATGCTATTTTGAAAATGCTGGATGGTTTCACAGGCTCAGAAGCAGGTCCTTTATTCAGAAAAAAAGTAACTCGTCTAATTCCTTAAGTGAGTGTTCTAATGAGAATTTAAGTAGATATATTACATGCTTTTATACAGATGCACTATCAAGGGAGACCAAAACATTTTCTTTTCAAGCTATTGGTTTACTTGCACATCGTTTGCCTCAGCTTTTTAGGTAAGGACTTCTTACTACTGCCCCATACTTGGTTTGCTTTCATTTAACAGACATTTTGTTTGTTGTGAACTTACCTTTCAGAGACAAGACTGAAATGGCTGTTCGTCTTTTTGATGCACTGAAGTTAGAAACCCAATCTCTTCGTTCATCTATCCAGGAGGCAATTATTTCTCTTGCTGCTGCATACAAGGTGTGATACTTTAGAACTATATTGATGAATAATCATATTATTTTCTATTTTGGTCCTTGTGATCCAAATGGTTATGCTAGTACGTCATTATAACATTTTTCATTCTTTTGGAGGCTTACTATATCAGTATTGGTATTCGTTTCATTAGGAGTCTCCAGAGAATATTCTCAAAGATTTGGAGGTGCTTCTTCTAGCAAATTCTCTGGCGGTATGTATATTTTTCCTATTTGATTTATTTTGCTTATTGGAGTCACGGGAAGAGTTTTTTTTAGTTTTTTTTCTCTGTTGGTATACTATTTCAAAATTATTTTGTTATCATATATATAAAATTTGGTTTCATTATGGCTTATATTGACCAGGAACAAAATGAAGCTCGCTTTTGTGCTTTGCGATGGGCAACTTCTTTGTATAGTTCAAAACATTGTCCAAGTCTCTATATTTGCATGCTGAGCGCAGCAGATCCGAAGCTAGATATAAGGTACTGGTGTTCATCTTATCTCAGTGATTGTGGCACATTAAGCTGCAGAAAATGTATGTTGGCTGTTTTTGAAGAAAATTCTTCAATTCAGTTTTTATTTCTCTCTCCTATATGTGCACGTATTTTGTAATATTTCAACGCCGAAATCAAACTCAACACACATGAGAAAGCCCTAGAAACCCGTACAAGAATGAGCATACCACTGTTTGAGTTTTGTCCTGAAGGGGGTATACAATTTTCTTGTTTGATCTATTCCTTCTAGTTTTGTAATACATTTGTGAGTTCGATGTATTTTAAGGTTAGCCATTGACAACTACCTAAACCTCTATGATAAGATAAATGACTTTCATACTTTTCATTTTTCTGCTTTCAGGGAACTAGCACTTGAAGGACTCTTTCTGAAAGAAGAAGGTCGCAGTATAGTCTCTAATTGTGGCCATAAATACCCACAATTTGTCGAGATGTTAGAGTACATTCTCAAGCAACAGCCAAAACTATTAGATTCTTCAGAAATGAGAAGCCAGAAGCTTCTCTTTCCGTCACAAGTATATCTGGTCATGATAAAGTTTTTAATGAAGTGTTTTGAGTTAGAGATGGAGGAGAGCAATACCCAGGAATTAGGGACTAATTTTCTTGATTCGGCGCAAAAAATGTGTTCGTTGTTGGAACATTCCTTGGCATTTGAAGGCTCCGCTGAATTGCATGCTTGTGCTTCCAAAGCATTGGTCTCAGTTGGTTCTTACCTTCCAGAGGTATGCTTCTAGTAATTTCTATATTCTTTTAATATCTCCTGGTTTCTTTTGCTGTTCAAAATCTTGCAAGTTAATCCTCCTATCTTTTTTCTTTTTTTTTTTTTTTTTTCTTTTGGCATGAANTTTTTTTTTTTTTTTTTTTTTTTTTCTTTTGGCATGAAGATGGTTGAAGTCTACTTTTCCCGGAAAATTGTGTGGCTAAGGCATATGCTTAGTCATACAGACTTGAGTACTCGTGAATCTGTATCACGTTTACTCGGACTGGCATCCTGTGCTCTTTCTGATGCTGACTCATTTTCCTTGCTTTCTGAATTGATATCTTCTGTTTCTCAATCGCAGAAGTTAAGGTGTTTTTCATTTCTTTTAGAATCTGTATATCAACAAGGCTTCTGACTGCAGGGATCTTAGAGCTCATCTCTTGATTTCTTAGGTTTGAGGCACAGCATGGGGGATTACGCGCTATAGGATTTGTTTCAGCACACTGTTTACGTAGAATTCCCACTGTAAGTAATTTGAACTTTTAAAAACCATGTATATGATTGTTGTAGCATAAGTATGGTGATAATTTTAGTTCTAAGAATCTCAATGCTGCATGTATCTCTTATATTGCATCTTAATTAGCTTACTGTATGACATCCATAAACAGTTACTACCTATTCTTGACCATCTGTGTAATTCAACACATCTTTTATTTTCTTCTTAAAATGGCAACAAACTTTTTCAATATTGTTTAGTATCATGATTAAAATTTTCCATGAAGCAGGTTTCTGAAGTAGTTACTCAAAATGCGGTAAAATGTTTGGTGGGTGTTGTTAATTCGGAGACTGCACCACTGGCGTCGGTTGCTATGGAAGCACTGGGTCATATTGGCATTTGTGGCGCATTACCTCTTCTTGTTAATGATTCTAGTCCAGGTCAGTTTTACTCAAGAGCCTGTTTGTAACATGTATGCGAAATTTCAGTTAATTGACTTGCTCTATCAGGGACTCAAGTGCTGGAAGTTTTGCAAGAAAGATTGAGCAAGCTACTTACTGGTGATGATATAAAATCAATTCAGAAAATTACTCTTTCTCTTGGACATATCTGTTCAAATGAAAAGTCATCTTTGCACCTGAAAATAGCGCTTGATCTTATATTTAGCCTTTCACGTTCAAAGGTGGGTTCGTTAATATTGTTTGCAAAAGCCACTGCCTTCTGTCCTTTTTATTTAATTCGTAAGAGTTCGAGCAGAACTGAGTAAACCTCTATATTTTATACATTTATTGTTTGCCAGGCTGAAGAAATTTTGTTTGCCGCGGGTGAGGCGCTATCTTTCCTCTGGGGTGGTGTACCAGTTACTGCTGATATTATTCTGAAAACTAATTATACTTCTCTTTCGACGGACTCAAATTTTCTGATGAAAGAACTTAAATCTTTGTCTGGTTCCAAAACTGATACTGAGGAAGATAGCCGTATCATAACCAGAGAAACAATAACGGCAAAACTCTTTGATACTCTTCTGTATAGTAGCAGAAAGGATGAACGATGTGCTGGAACTGTGTGGATGCTGTCTTTGACCATGTACTGTGGCCAGCAGCCATCAATCCAACTAATACTTCCTAAAATCCAGGTTAGTAAGCGGCACAGGAAGCTTCTTTGCAGTTGTAACCTGTCCCTGTACTATCACAACTATAAGGAAAATAAAGAGCATTTTCGTTGCAGTGTATTTAGATGCATTACCCAGTTAGAGCCTGGACCTGTCATCTGTATTACTATATTATTATGAAAGCCCCATGACCTTCTTTGGCTTTATCCTTTTCTTTTTTCTTTCAATTTCCAGCTATTATTGGTGCTTTCAACTCCACTATGGATAGAAGGTTGTACAAACTGTTGTTTAACTTCAAAAAATTTCGCAGGAGGCTTTCTCACATTTGTTAGGTGACCAGAATGAACTTACACAGGAGCTGGCATCCCAAGGCATGAGCATCATATATGAACTTGGTGATGCATCAATGAAGAAAAACCTGGTAGATGCTCTGGTAAATACTTTAACTGGCACAAGCAAAAGAAAAAGAGCTGTAAAGGTAAAATCTACCGATCTAGGTCCTTCCTTTTGGTATTTCGTTTCTGTATCTGTTCCTCAGGTATTTTCTGTTAACTAGCTTGTTGAGGAATCTGAAGTGTTTCAAGAGGGAACTATCGGTGAGAGTCCCAGTGGGGGGAAGATTAGCACTTACAAGGAGCTTTGTAATCTTGCAAATGAAATGGGGCAACCAGATTTGATTTACAAATTTATGGACTTAGCCAATCACCAAGCTTCTCTTAATTCAAAGAGAGGAGCGGCTTTTGGGTTCTCCAAAATAGCCAAACAAGCAGGAGATGCTCTTCGACCACATTTGCGATTGTTGATTCCAAGGTTGATTCGTTACCAATATGATCCTGACAAGAATGTGCAGGTTAGATTACCATATTTTTGGAATAATGACTATTTATTAGCTGGTTCTTTTTTCCTTCTCTTGCCCCCACAATAATCCTGAAACACCTGTAAGTTTATGGTTCAGTCTGTGCTGTTAGTTTATCTTGTATATTGTTAATATTTAAGTGTATCCATGCTATATGTTCGTTTCTGGTCTCATGACTATAAATTGGCTTGTTTAAACTGAACTGAGTTGACACCACTTCTAGAATTTAGATGTATTTTATTTTCCTGTATGTAAATAGTAAATTCTTCTGTCTATCTATGTGGCTGTTGCAATAAATCACTTTGGTCCTGTATGTGCTACATTTTCTGCTATATTTATTGAAATAAGTCTCTGTTATATATATGAAGATAATAAAAGTTGTTTTACCACCAAAAATATCACTGTACTAGGATATTACTTAATCCTGCATTTGTTTGTTTCTTCTAATTACTGTTTGCGTAATTTTGGCAGGATGCGATGGCACACATTTGGAAAGCTCTGATACAAGATCCTAAGAAAGCTGTTGATGAACATTTGAATCACATCTTCGATGATCTGTTAGTGCAATGTGGTTCAAGGCTATGGCGTTCCCGTGAGGCATCCTGTCTTGCCCTTGCCGATATTATTCAAGGTCGGAAATTTGACCAGGTGGGATCTTCGTTTCTAACAGACAAGTTTAATGATATTTCCCATTGCTTTGGCATTGGATACTGCATCTGTAAATTCTAGTGCATGACTGAAGTTAAACTCCATGTCTTGAACACTGGTTCTGGTTTTGTTTGCAATAATATATGCTGCGATCCTTTTCGAGTATCATAACCTGCTGATTTTTTTTGCATCTCTAGAACCAGATTGTAGTGAAAATTATGATATATATTCACCCAGCTTCGTTGTTGTTTTTTTCTTGTACCTAAACATTATTATTTCATCATATTCTCTAAGTAATACTTCTTTTTTTGGCAATCATGTTATTAAAGATCAGGGAGCATTTGAAAAAACTATGGATAGCTTCTTTCCGTGCTATGGATGACATTAAAGAGACTGTGAGAAATGCTGGTGATAAATTATGTCGTGCCGTGACATCCTTAACGATTAGGATTTGTGATGTCACTCTCACTGAGCTATCAGATACAAGACAAGCAATGGATATTGTTCTTCCTTTTTTGCTTTCAGAAGGATTAATGAGTAAAGTCAACAGTGTACGTAAGGCTTCAATTGGAGTTGTTATGAAGCTTGCAAAGGTTAATCTTAACTTTGGTAAATTGATGATATAAATGTCCACATATATTACCAATTTTTCTTATATTTTTTTTCTTAGAGACTATTCTTGTGACATTAGAAGTGGTATATTTTATATTTTTTTCAATACAGTTAAGTTATCAGTAAGCAAGATTACAGAATTATCCTTGTGCTCTTTATTGTCAATGCTTTTGGCCGGGAGGACAGATGGGAGCTGAATAAATATTAAACCAAGGACCATCTTAATTTTTTGTGTTGCATGATTTTTCACTTGTTACTCCAAACATGAAATCATTAACCAGCTTGAAGTGTATGCGATTGTATTTCTGTACTTGTTTATGTATCATGTCAAAATTACTTGCTAGTGGTCAACTGAATGTCCTCAGGATACATATCTGATCATTCACAATGATACTGTATATGCTATTTTCTTTCGATTCGCAGGGTGCAGGCGTTGCCCTTCGTCCACATTTGTCAGACTTAGTTTGCTGTATGCTGGAAAGTTTATCTAGCCTTGAAGACCAAGGGCTAAACTATGTTGAGGTATCATTTACTGTCGGCAACTTCAGTTTGTATCTTCGCCTTGTCCTGACATTTGTATTAAATTTAAGTTTTTCATGTTTCAGTTGCATGCTGCCAATATTGGCATTGAAACGGAGAAACTTGAGAATTTAAGAATTTCAATTTCAAAAGGCTCTCCGATGTGGGAAACTCTTGATCTATGTATTAATATAGTGGATTTGGAGTCACTTGATCAGTTAATACCTCGTCTCACACAACTTGTTCGGGGTGGTGTTGGCCTCAATACGAGGTCAGTCATTTAAAACCTTGTATGAGTATTAAACTAAATCATCTAATACCTTTACTTGAGACTATCTTTCTTGTCTGGGTTTCGGCCATTACTATCGTTAAGTTTACCATTGGATGTAATATAGGTATGATACTAGATTGATTGCATTCATTAGTAGTCTCCAATGATCGTTATGATGTTCGAAATTTCTATACCACTTTCATCTTTTTGCATATATGTATTGGAGTTCTTATAGTTTATTTGTGCAGCCTTATGTAATTGCTACTGTGGATATGATACGTTTACTGAAAATTTAGTTCGACAGTCGGGTGTCGGACTTAATTTAGAGATCAATAGTAAGGCAGGTGTCATTCTGATTAGCCATTTTTAACCAATTTTCTGTCCTTGCCATGTAAGTCCACAAAAAAATAGAAAGAAGAACAGAATTTAGGAAATAAACAGGTAAATATGATTCGTCTCATGACTTGTAAAGAATTCCCAAGAGAGAACTATATTCACATGAGATAGACTGAACTCACTGAAGTAATTTTAACCATTTAGCTTAATATAAGTGACGTAATTCCATATCATCTTTGCCCATTCATGAACTCAGACTTCCTTATTTGAGTTGTCTAACTTTAATCATTCAATTTATTTAATATAAGGGGCTTATATTCCATACTTTCTCGAATTTCATCATGAGCTCAGACTCCCTAAGTGGACTCCACTGACTGCTTTTAGTGTTATGAGATTGTAGATGCTGACAGTTTGTGGATTTTTTTTTTTTTTTTTCCTGAAAAGGGTTGGTGTTGCCAGCTTTATCTCGTTACTAGTTCAAAAAGTTGGTGGCAAGATAAAGCCGTACACTGGAATGCTGTTACGACTCTTGTTTCCTGTTGCCAAGGAGGAGAAAAGTTCTGCTGCAAAACGTGCTTTTTCGAGTGCTTGTGGCACTGTATTGAAGTATTCTAACCCCTCTCAAGCACAAAGCTTAATCGAAGAAACTGCAGCTCTGCACTCTGGTGATAGAAGCTCCCAAATCGCATGTGCGAGTCTTTTCAAAAGCTTCTCATCTACAGCTTCTGATATTATGAGCCGTCATCAGTCAGCAATTATTCCAGCTATATTTGTTTCCAGGTAAACCATTGTATTTGCGTATGTTGAGTGTAATGCATGTAAGGTATCTTGCACAAACCTGATCATCACAGATATCAGTTTTGTACAAAATCAAGAAATCATAGATCTAAATACGTGATCCTCATGTTCCAATAGCATCCCAAAGTTGTACGACCCAAAGAATATTTTACAACTTGGCCACATGGTATTTTTTTTATCTTAGAAGTAGTTTGGCAGATATTTCTGTACCAGCTGTAAAACGTTTCTCTGATTTCTTTGACTCAAGCTCATTTCTTTTATTTGACAATACTTGAGAAGCTTACGTTGATTATAAATTTCAGATTTGAGGATGACAAACTGATTTCAAGCCTCTTTGAGGAGGTCTGGGAAGACATCACAAGTGGTGAAAGGGTCACACTGCAGTTGTTTCTGCAAGAAATTGTGAATCATATATGCGAGAGCATTACATCATCCTCATGGGCAAGCAAAAAGAAGGCAATTTTTTGTGCAAGTTTTATCTCTTCTTTCGGCTATTGATATTCCGCTGTTGTTCTCATAGAAAATTTTAACTTGCTTTCAGTCTGGGAAGGCGATTTGCAAACTATCTGAAGTCTTGGGTGAATCATTATCGCCGCACCACAGCAGATTGCTTCAATGTCTTCTGAATGAAATTCCTGGACGTTTATGGGAGGTGGGACAAATCCTTTCATTCTTATGTATAGGTTCCTTTTGTTTTTCTTTGAAGGTTCATAAAAAGTTAATTCAGATAGAATTTGTAGGAGCAGAAAGATTAATTCTTGAGAAATTTTTTCTTTCTGCTTTTGCTCCACTGAGAGCTGCAGCTCTGCTTTAATTTGTCCATTTGGATAGAGCTGGTGTGTTTGGAGGCGTGTTTTTTGCACTAGTTTTTATACCAATGCTTGTGATTGCAGGGAAAGGATACTCTTTTGGATGCCCTAGGTGCTCTTTCAGTATCTTGCCATGAGGCTATAACTAAAGAGGACCCAAAAACTTCCACTACCATCTTGAGTCTTATCTGTTCTGCCTGCAGAAAGAAAGTCAAGAAATATCGTGAGTCAGCCTTTTCTTGTCTGGAGAAGGTAAGTGAAGATGAGTTTCGGCTTACTGTTTAAAATATAAGATATGGCTCATGATATCTTTATCTGCTGGAAAATGCTGTTCTTTCAGAGCATTTTTTTTGTTAGTGGATCTTTGAATATTTTCTTTATATGTTTTCAGGTCGTAATAGCTTTTGGCGATCCAGAAATTTTCAGTGTTGTGTTCCCGATGTTATATGAGATGTCTAATGCTGCCTCCGCCAGAACAAGCAGTCAAGTTCAGGCAGCAAGTGATGCCGTCAAAACAGGTTGCTACAATACCATGAGTCCTTACTTCGATTGGTGACACTTTTGCATCATTTGTATTCGTTACATTGGATATTATGTTCACTAGTAATCGTGAGTACTTGTGTTCTTGTCTCATCCTGTTGGGTGATAATTAACTTGGAGTAGGAAACTTGGGTAGAAATAGGCATATGCATTTAATCAACAAGGTGATCGAGGAAATGATTTCTCGATTTCCTTGTTGAATAGCTCATATAGAAGATAGGTACTATGCCATCAGAAAACTGTCGCAGTAATCTGAACATATCTACCCTTTGTTTTCAGAATCAGAATATGGAGAAGACGGACATGTCCCACTTGAAAAAATCATGGAATGCGTCAAGTCTTGCATCCAAGTGGCAACCATAGATGACATTCTCCGCCAGAAAGCAGATTTAATTCATGTTCTCCTTATATCTTTCTCTCCTGGTTTCTTATGGACTGGTACTGGTTTCTTATATCCACTTTATTTACTAGAATTTTCGTAATTACCTTTAACAATTTTACTTTTCCTTGGCCAGTAAAAATGTCCGGGATTACATGTGTTGGAAACCTTTGTTCAAGGTTTCAGAGTCTATGGAATGATTCCACTGATAACCTTTTACCGAGTGATGCAACAAAATTCACTGATGAGGTAATTTATTCACATCTACATTGTTTACCGCCTCTCATGTATACATCCGACTTGCATATTAAGTATCGTGCTTGCTTTTTCAGTTATATCACTCACTAGTTCCTAAACTACTGGAATGCATCCACATAGTGAAGATAGCTCAGGTATGTTCTCTGATTTATATTCACTTCCTATAACAGTTTTACTATTTTGATATTTCTCTTTTCACGAAGTTGATCTCCTCACTAGATTCTACATACCCCTACATTAACGTACTGAAATGATTGTCGTAATATCACAAGCTATCTATCTTTGTCTTTTAACGAAATTCTAATTGTATGTTTTTGGCCATTCCAGTTTCATGTAGCTGCTTCGCAATGCCTACTCGATCTGATTAAACTGTATAGCATGGTCTCGTTGTTACATCCGGTAGAAGTAGATTTCAAGGCCGAGGTTGTCTCTTTGATTGAACTTGAAAAGAGTGAAGAAGCCAAGTCGTTGTTGAGAAAATCCAGGGATGCGCTTGCCAATCTCCCCTTGGTAAATTGAGTAAACACAGAATACTTAAGTTTAATTGTCTACCCCTTTATGTGAGATATAGAAAATATATATTGGAAATCAAAAGTCCGAATATAATTTATTTTTCTTTTGTTCCTTTCCTTGATTGTTAAAATTTCTCTGTCTTCGTAAGCCAAACAATTTGGTTGTTAAATTATCAGATGAATAATTTGACAAATTATCAACGAACTTTTTTAAATTAGCCAAAATCAATACTGTTAGTCAACAATAGTTTGGGAAAATGGTTTATTATAAAATGAATAATTTAGAGTTTATTTTGACAATAGCCCTTTTTAAGTTATATAAATTGTAAAGAATAGCCCCTTTGTAAAACATTCTGGGTAATGCACCTTTTCAAGAAAGGGACTGTGTTTAATTGGCGAAATTGCCCTCAGACAGAAATGAAATGGTGAGCAGGAAACTTGTGTACTTGAGCCTGTGTTTTGTCTAACACTAACGTGAGCGCTTGCACATGTCATGGTGAGGGAATGTAGTGAGTTGTGTCTTTCCACAAACTGATATATTAAAGGTGGACGAATTATGAGAGGACAATATTACTGGGTACAAAACATAATAATAAGTACATTATGATTTGAAGATTTTTGGAAGTGAAATTGGATTCTTGCGCATGTTAAATTAAATTTTGCAAGTAACTCAATTGGTAGTTTACAAGCTTTATGAGGCTAGCTATGCTAAATGGTGCTAAATGGAGTTCGATTGTCCGTTTGTGGAAACGTGAGAAAACAGCCGAAAACCAACCGAATTTTTTTCGTCGTGTCATTTCATACATGAATTTGATGTTCTGCTTTAAATATTTATTTTACGTCAAAATATTCAAACCGGAACCTCAAGTTCGTATATGAAATGACCCGACGAAAAAAGTTCAGTTGGTTTGGCCGTTTTCCCGTGAAAACGTTGCAGTTTAGTAACTTTAGTCATACTAACTGGAAAGCTTTTACACATCACAATCTCCTTTTGCTTTGAAACTATGTGTTTCGCGTTATAATTTAACTAATATTATAAACTTTGACAAAGATGTGAAACTGCAAGTGATACTTGTCAAAAGGTGTCAAGTTGGAGTGTACAAAGAAGGCTGGACAAGAAAACCCAATTGAGAGCGTTAATTACTGTTAATGCTCTAATTTGAACTCAATGCAATTGAATTAATGTATGATATTATTTAAAGAACATCATCATCTCTTGAACTTGGGCTATAAGAACAAGATCTTTCTGAAATTCTATCGCAAAGAAACCAAATATGGAGGCTGAAGATCAACACACTTTTCATGATTCCAGTCTTCTTAATGAAAAAAATGGGTCATAAAAGATGACATAAAAACAAAATAGAAGGAAAAAACACAAGTAAATCAATGTACAGTGTATATAAAGCTCTTGGCCAGAAGGACTTCAAATTGATTAATATTAACATATTTAAATACAAAAAATGTCCATGACAGACAACCCAAAAAGAGAATGTCCACGAATGACAGGTGAGCAAAATGAGAAAGTTGAAAGTGTGTCATGTCTAGGCCAAAACCGTGTACAAAATATATGAAGGTTGAGGGACAAATGATGTCCACGAATGACAACAATGTACAAAATAGCCCTGACGGACAACTTATAATGAATGTCCATGAATGACTATGTTGAGTAGATCTAAGGTTTATGGACATAAATGTACGAAACTGCTCTGATGGACAACCCCATAATGAATGTCCACGAATGACATCTATCAGGTTTAGCGAAATCAAAAACTCAAAAAATTGTACACGAGAAAACGAACTCGGAGGAGAAACAAGTACCAAAAACCGAGTAGATTTGGAGAAAAAGGCTAGGGTTTGTGAAAATAGTCCACCGCTTACATGGATACGATGGGCGAATGAAACGAAACACGAAAACCAGGACATACTCTAATGCGATGAAAGAGCAAGAAATTTAAAGAGATATTGTCATGGCCTTTGCGGTTACACTGATGTGTCGATTTCTTCTAAAAACGGAGATGAAATGAGATGTTTCAAAGCGAGAGAAAGTGAAACGAGAAATCTTCTGCATAAACGAGAGAGAAGCTTCGAGGAAGACGAGAGAGATCGAGAGAGATGTGCAGGAGACGTCTGAGATTAGATAAGGGTAGTTTAGTCTTTCCAATGAGAGGGAAAATATGAAAGGGCTAAAATACAGAAGAATTTAAAACGGGCTATTCCATATAAATAAAACTCAAAGGACTATTTGAGACATTTTTTCAATAATTTAGGTGGTGTCAATTCGTATATGAACTAAAAAATTGGTTATTTTATACATAATTATTTTAAAATAAGATAAAATTAATATTGACAATTCAGTCGGGTGATTAGGTGATTATAATGATCCAGCTAATGACTATGATATCTAGGGTTCGATTCTTCCTTTCTACACAATTGCTAGATTAAATAAAAATTTTAAAGATTATGTTAGACTATGGATCGGGACTTGTCCATCCAATTGTTGACAAAAAAAAACTTTACACTATGTTAATAAACAATTAAATTATCGCCATTGATCTAATTTATTTCTTTTGACACATGTGGCTTGATGAAAATTGAGGTGGTACCGTTGACAACTTTACCATATAAATTGATTAGGTTTATAGTATGTTACACTGTTGACAATTTTACCAAATAAATAAGTATATTAAGTTAAATAGTCAAAATAACATAATTTAACCTAAGTTTTTATTTTTATTTTATTTTGGTAAAATGTTAAATTGATACCCCATTTTTAGTTTTTGACAAAATTACATAGACATCAAAGAAACAGAATAAATAAAACTACACAAAAATATGAAAAGCAAACAACAATCTAATAACCGAGCAACAAAACAAACGAATGAAAGAATCTAAGAGAGAATGGAACAATGAGAATAGAGAGAGTATGCTGGAGAATCTAATTAAAAAGACTGTCAACTCCAACCAATGGGCACCCCACATCTTCCTCTGCAGAGAACCGAGATCTCTAGCACAAAAAGATCAGCGCATCATCTCTGAAACTAAAGACTATCAACAAAATTACCCAAGAAATTGCCACGAGCGAGCTGGACGGAGACGCGCCCTCGTAAGCTGACCCAACAACACCTACAACTCTTCTTTGTATTGACATGCTTCAAGCCTACGAGCATCTCCAATACCTAAATGTCAAGCGAACCACAATTTTGAGCCCAAACTTCTGCTAGCATTGAACGCCAAAAAATAGACAAAACGAAGACAATTCACGGTTTTTGCTCGACTTATTGTCGTTTCTAGTGGCTTCATTGGTCCAAACGAGCTCTTCCCTCCAACCCTCGGCGGCTTCGCAGGTTATTTCTTTGGTTGTTCTATTTTAATACTTTTTGTTATCCTTTAGTTTTAGTTTTTATGCTATAACTACTTTTCTTACTTAAACTGGTTTGGTTTTAGGCCCATTTTGGTTTAGGTTTGATTAAGGGTTCGATTGGTGACATTGATTTTAGCGGTGCAAGACAGAGTGCGGTGCGGTCCAAGTGTGGTGCGGGACAAGTGCGGTCCAAGTGCGGTGCGAGACAAAAAAGTGAGACAAAACAAAATTGTGATTGGTGAAAATATAAAAGTGTAACGGTTTGTGGATAATATTATAAATAAAATGATTATGATGTATTTAATAAATTAATATGAAATTTTTGTTATTAATAAATTAAGAATGATATCATTATTTATATTATATATTATTGGAAAAAAATTATTAATTCAAAATTATATTTACTAAAATAGTTAGGTTAATCTTAATTATTCTTATGCATTATGTAAGTAATGTTAATACTACTAATATACTGCATCTGATAAAAGTTTTAATGAATATGGGGTCTTAAAGTATACGATGGAGTCTCTCCCCCTTTCACTCGGAGTTTGAAGCACTTTTATGGGCCATGACATGTATCTTAGCTCTTCAGAATTTAGAGGTGGAGTTTTTGGTGGATTGCTCGGATCTTGTGAAGATGATTGAGGACCCTTATGCATGGCCATCTTTCCAACCGTACCTAGAAGATTTTTCAAGACTTCAGAGTTCTTTCAGGATGTGCCCATTGGTGTTGATTATGCGTGCTCTAAATCACAAGGCATATTTTCTAGCCCGCAGCGTAAGAAGGTTATCTAGGAATTCAGACATTGTGAATAATGTACCTCCTCTTTGGTCTAGTTTTATTCGTGTATGTGTAAAGTTGACAAAAAAAAGTTTTAATGAACCATTAAGCCATTAATCCTATTTTTAAAAATTGAATCATTAATACTAATCATAAATATTTTGGATTATAATAAAAAGCATGATTCAGAAAGAGAGGAGAGAGAAGGAGAGACAGAAAAGAAAAAGAATTGGACCGCACCTCATTGGGTAGTTTCATCTTTTTCATTCGCGGTCCACTATTTTACTCTTTGAAATTCAGTTTTGTTATTTTATTATTTAATTTTATGGAATGCCTTTTCTGTTTATAATTGGTGTGATTGGTAACATTTTTCTTTTTTGCTCTGAAATCCGCAAATTACAGGTTTTCAATCACACTCTAAATTGACTAGATTGGGTTTAGATTTTTCCCCTCGTTTGAGCTTGTATATCTTTTATGGGTCAATATGTTGATGTCTTCCCTTGAATTCAACATTTCCGGGTTTAGGTTATTCTACTCCTTGTTTGCATTTAGAAGACTTGATTGAGATCTCATCTTCCCATGAGTTTTGTTTGAGGCGTCATCCAGTTGTATTTCGTCCTTCAACTATGTTCATTTTCGACTAATACCATTTCCGGAGGAATGTGAGATTTAATTCATACCGGTTCAAATTCCCTGCTCTTCCATATAAGAAGCACCAGGATGGTTGTTCCCTCACGTCGTATGTTTTGGGGACGTTTCGGTGACGAGGACGACGTGGGGACAGCATGGGAACGTCTCCATCACTGACGCAGTCGGAAACCCTTAGGAATAGCAAGTATTAAACCTAGAATAAATTCAAGTTCACAAGCAATGAACTTGAAGAAAAAAATCTAGAAATCCACCAGATTAAGCAAAAGCTCATGAATTAGAAAATAAGTTGTGTTTACAAGATTTTAAACTTCTCTTTATCTAGACAAGAGCCTCAAGTAAAAAAATGGAAAACCTAAACAAAATAGAAAACATGAAACTAAAAGGAAAAAGAAAACTTAGAAAAATAGAAAATAAATTAAAAGGAAATTCTTCCTACATCAGTCTCCTCCACCTCTGAAGAACTTGTCCCCAAGTTCTTTTCTGGATATAAAACCTTATCTGCTTGATACTCATGAATGTCAGCTACGTTGAAAGTATTGGAAATGTTCATAGATTATGGAAGATCCACAACGTAAGCATTATCATTGATTTTCCACAGTACCTTAAATGGTCCATACTTCCGTGGTTGCAATTTGTTATACACACCATCACATCGTTTCCTTCTTTGAAAATCTTGAATGTCCTATGTTTATCAGCAGCAACTTTGTTTTTCTGCCCAGTAGCCTCTATCTTAGCTTTAACAGCTTCTTTAACAGTCACAATTTTTTTAACCATAACCTCAGCTGAGGCACTGACCCTGAGAGCCTTAGGTAGTTTAACCAAATCAACTACATGCTTAGGAACATAAGTGTATACCAAAGAGAAAGGTGATTTCCCCGTCACAGAATGTACAACGCTATTGTAAGCATTATTCGACTTGAGGGAAAGCCAAGTCCCACTGCTTTGGCTTATTACTACAAACACTTCAAATCATATTCCTTAAAGTTATATTGGTGACCTTAGTCTGCCCATCAGTTTGTGGGTGAGCTGTGGAACTCTGGTTTAAAGCTGTCCCAAACGTTCTCCAAAGAGTGATCCAGAAATGACTAAGAAATTTGGTGTCTCTATCTGAAGTAATTGATTTAGGAATCCCATGAAGGCGTACAACCTCTTTGAAGAATAATTTTGCAATATATGATGCATCAGTGGTCTTCTTGCAAGCAATAAAATGCGTCATTTTTGGAGAATCTGTCAACTACCACAAACACAGAATCCACACCACATTGAATACGAGGCAGTCCCAACACAAAATCCATAGCTAAATCTTGCCATATGTCATCGGGAGCATGTAAAAGCATATAAAGACCAGTATTTTGGGACTATCCTTTGGAGACATGACAAGTATAGCAACGTTTGACAATCATACCAACATCTTTTCTCAATTACGGCCAATAATACCTCTCTTCTAGACTGGCTATGGTTTATCTCTACCTAGATGTCCACTAAGACCACCACCATGCAGGTCTTGGATTAATTTCTCTCTCAATGATGAGCAAGGAATGCACAACCGATCTCCTTTAAATAAATCGTCATCTAGAAAATGAAAATCTGCAGAAGGATGTTTAGCATTGCATTTGGCCCATAATTATTTGAACTTAACATTAGCTTCATACAAGTCTTTCATAAACTCAAAGCCCACAATCTCTTGTGCCAGAGTAATTAACAATGAAGGCCTTCTACTCAAAGCATCGGCCACTCTATCAAGAGCTCCTGATTTATGTTGAATAATAAATGGAAACTTCTGCAAAAAACTTACCCATCGAGCATGCATCTTGTTTATCACCCTCTAACTTTGTAAGAACTTTAAAGCTTGATGGTCGGTGAACAAAATGAATTCTCTCTAAATCAGATAATGCTCCCATTGCCTCAAACCTCGAAATACTGCATAAAATTCTTGGTTATATGTACTCCACTTTTGCCGAGCCTCACTTAATTTTTCACTGAAGAAAGCTACATGTCTTTTCTCCTGAGACATAACATCACCTGTCCCCACCCCACTCGCATCACATTTAACTTGGAAGATATTATCAAAATCAGGAAATGCTAAATCTGGTGCGGTACATAGCTTACTTTTATCAAAGCAAACTTTTTTCTTGTTCCAAACCCCATTAAAACTTTTCTTTCTTTACGCATTCCGTAATACGAGAAGTAATGATACTGAAATCTCTTACGAACCTCCTATAGAAGGTGGCAAGACCATGAAAACTTGGTACCTCAGTAACAGATTTAGGGGCAGGCCAATCTCGGATAGCTTTTACTTTGCCTTCATCAACCTGAATTCCTTATTCTCCAACGATAAAGCCTAGAAAAAGCAACTTGTTGGTGCTGAACGTACACTTTTTCAAGTTGACGTACAAATCATTTTCTTATAGAACTTGCAAAACCTGCCTTAAGTACTCCAAATGCTCTTCATTTGTTTTACTGTAAATCAAAATATCATTGAAATAAACCACCACAAAGGAACCAGTAAATGGACGAAGAACATGATTCATCAGCCTCATGAAAGTTTTAGGGGCGTTTGACATTC
This sequence comes from Lepidium africanum, assembly GCA_900406405.1. Classification (NCBI taxonomy): domain Eukaryota; kingdom Viridiplantae; phylum Streptophyta; class Magnoliopsida; order Brassicales; family Brassicaceae; genus Lepidium; species Lepidium africanum. The sequence continues at coordinate 27,448 of OVAX01000890.1, read as the reverse complement.
TTAAAGGCATCACCAACTACTCATATAGTCCATCTTTGCTTTTAAAAGCTGTCTTCCATTAATCTCCAGGTCTAATCCTAATGTGATGGTACCCATTGCGAAGATCTATCTTGGAAAAAACCTTAGAACCAGCTAACTCGTCAAGCATTTCTTCTAATTGAGGAATTGGGAATCGATAATTAAAAGTAATCTTGTTGATGGCTCCACTATCAACACACATCCACCATTGGTTTCCTTTCTTGGGAATGAGAAGGACTGGGCACTGCACAAGGACTCATGCTCTCGCGAATGAATCCTTTCCTCAACAAGTCTTATATTTGTTCCCTCAAGAATTCATTTTCCTTAGGACTCATACGATAGTGGGGAAGGTTTGGCAAGCTTGATCCCGGAATAAGATCAATCTGATGTTGAATTTCACGGAGGTAGTTCATGTGGTAGTTCATCTGCAGTTAACTCTTTGAAATCTTTTAGGATCTGTAATACCTCGTTTGAGGTTGTTGTTTCCTCCTTTACAATGCTCATCAGTCCTTTAACCACCACTGGATAAAATCATCCTATTTCTTTAATTGCTTCATCGAGGTCCTTCTCACTATTAGCCATAATCAAGAAATTAGATTTCTTTTTCTCTGAAGTCTAATTTAAGTTCTTAATAGGGGCCATAGCAATTTTGTATTTGTTCTATGTAAACAATAACACATTATCCTTTCCTCAGAATGTGATGTCATTGTTGTACTGCCAAGGATGACCAAGTAGGATGTGACATACATCCATAGCAAGAATATCACAAAGTACCTCCTCTTTATAATGTTTCCCAATAGAGATTGAAACTTTACATGTCATTGTTACTCGAACTTGAGAACCTTTTCTCACCTAGCCAAGGGCATATGGTTTCTCATGTGGCTTCGTGGTTAGCTTCAAGTAGTCAACTATTTTCTGAGAAACTAAATTTTATGTGTTGTCGTTATCCACAATTAAGTTGCACAATTTGTTGTTAACCGTACGTGTTTGGAACATATTCTTTCGTTGTCCCTCTTCTTTGGATGTTAGCAGGATCCTTTGAAGCACCAAACTTACTACCTCGCCTGATTTTTCTTCAGCAAATTCCACCCCTGCATATTCATCTTCTTCGTCATGTTCCTCTTCTTCTCCTAGAAAAGCTACAGTTCTTCTGCTCGGGAAAACATTCAATTTGCGACCTTGTCCTTGATAACGGAAACACCTGTCAATGGATGGTCATGAGTAAGAATTACCCTGTCTTTGAACTGGTCGGTGCCTTATTCTGCTGAGTATTAGAGCTGCTAGCTTCTTTGTTGTGGTCAGCTTCCTTGGTTCATGTATTGGTTTCCTTATCTCTGGTTGAATCAAGATTGTTTTGAGGCGGATATCTTTTGAAGGAAGAAAAATTACGAGAAGTCTTCACCATTAGTTATGCTTTCAAAGCTAAGCTAGAAGTTTCTTGTACAGTCCATACCATTTGCAAACCCATCTTTTCCTGTATAGAACTCTTTAAACCACTTATGTAACGGGCTACTTTCTGATTCTTCCAGATCATTGTGTTCAAAGTAACGCAAGAATTCAGCCGTGTATTCTATCACAGTTCTCTTCCCTTGAACACATTCAATATACATCTTATAGAGAATCTGCTCGTAATCTTCAGGTAGAAACCTTTCCATCATGTATTGTTTCATTCGCCTCTAGGTTATAATTGGTCTCTTTATTTTCCTTGGCCTTTGGATAACAAGTTTATCCCACCATACAGCTGCAGTGCTCTTCAACCTAATTGCCACCATCTTGACTTGTTTGTTCTCGAGGACACCCATGACTTCAAAGAATCTATCGATGCTTATCTGTCAATCTAGAAAACCTTCCACTCCCATGGTTCCATAAACAAAGGAATATCAGCCTTAACACGATAACGTGATCATTATGTTGATATCCTTGGCTAACCACGTCCTCCTCAAGATATTCTTCCTATGAACTTAAGTTTTCAATAATAACACGATTGTTTCTAGTCTTTGAAACCTTAGTTGGTTCTCCTCTGTTTCTTTGTTGTTCTTCTTTGATTTTGAAAGGTTTAGCTTCCATGTCTTGTACTGGATTTGCTTCGATATTGTTCTGAATTGTCAGATTTTGAATCTGATCGGTCAAAGTAGTTAGGGCCGTGGTAATAGCCTCGGTAAATCCCTGAAAGTCTGCTTTGGTCAAAGGTTAATCTCCCGTGGCTGATCGAGTTATGAAAAAGACAGGAAATAGCATGCTCTGATACCAACTGGTGTAGTTGGAAAACCTTAGGAATAGCAAGCATTAAACCTAGAATGAATTCACATTTACAAGAAATGAACTTGAAGAGAAAACTCTGGCACCAGATTAAGCAAAAGCTCATGAATTAAAAAAATAAGTTGTGTCTTACAAGAGATTTGAACTTCTCTTTATATAGAGAAGTGTCTCAAACAAAAAAATAGAAAACCTAAACAAAATAGAAAACATGAAAGTAAAAGGAAAAGAAAAACATAGAAAAATAGAAATAAATTAAAAGGAAATCCTTCATACATCAATCACGTTTTATAATTGGGACGTTGTGTGGGATTTTGGGGACGGTCTAGTTTAAAGAGGGGATATTTTTGAGACGTTTCCATGTGTATTTTAGGAATCCCAATTATAAAAATAAAATAAAATATAACTTTAGATTAATTAAACCGTTTTATCCTCTTCATTAACTAAATGGTGTAAGGTTCTTAAAGTTTAAAGGCCTCTAACTAGATGATTTACATTTGGGAAAATGGGTTAGGTTCAATAATAATAATTTTTTATGTTGGGATTTATGTATCACATTTTAATTTTATTGATAATATATAATATCTATATATATATATATACATATATATTTTTAGCAGTACCCATACCATCCGTGCTTTTAAAATTTTTGAGTTTTGTTGTTTTCCGTACCCGTTTCCGTCCCCGTTTTCTGTCCTCGTACCCGCCCTAGTGCAACATAATGTGAGGTGCACCAAGTCGCTATAGGAGGTTTCATCATTAGCTTTGTCCATGCTTGCTACGCGACAATTAGTTCTTTTGGGTCGCGGATTTTAATTTCCAAGTCTTGTCCTTTTTATTTCTTTTGAAATCATTTCTTGTTTCGTTTTCCTATTAGTTTCCGAATTTTGGCTTTTAGTATCTGAAGATCTCAGTAATTTGCCAGTTTTAGTATTTAAACATTGTAATCCCTGAACATTATGTTCAATTTTTCTAACTCGAGATACTTAAAAAAAAACTTTTGGGTTTTTGCTTACGCAGGTATGCACTTTCAACCGAAGTAAATGAGGCATTTACCCTTGGTTCAAAAGTTGATGATATTTTTGGCTGGGTGAATGATTTAGATCCCCTCAGACGATTTAGATCCAATTCTACGTAAATTATGATCTTTTTTAAATTTTCTCACATATGAAAGTTGCAAACATATATCTCCCTCTCCATAAGCTGCAAACATATTTCCCCCTAATGTCGGTTTGGTAAGTGAAGTCAAACCAAATCATTATAATCCCAATACCAAACCTTATATTGCCTATAATTAAACTGATTTGTAACTCAAAAATCTTTTTAAACCAAATTTGTGTTATTTCCCCAAATCAAAAGGTGGAACCCTAATTTGCAAAATCAAAGAATCTTTGATTTTGAAAGGCAAATCTTGATCGATTGATTGCTCAAGAGTCATGAATTTTAGCTTGATCATATCTATCCAACATCATATCCAAATCATATATGAAATAAGAGGTCCAAGTAGTACACATAACCTAATTTACAGTAATCCCACGTCCATCCAGGCTTGATTTGTGTCATCTAGGTTTGTGTTGTTTGTTCATGTGAAATGATTTTCAGGAAGAAGGGAACAGTTCGGTGATGACTTGACTTCTAGTTCTCTCTTTTATTGTCTCTGTTTCTCTCTTGAAATATCTTGAAAGAGTTATTGTGAATGATTTGGCGATGATTGTGCTGCAAAGGAGCATATTACTGGAAATAATGCGTGAGGAAAAAGGAGATAAAAGTGAAGATGATGGTGAGTGAAAAAAAGGAAGTTATATGAGATTGTGGTTTAAGGAGATGATATTCACGCATGATTTTCAATTTGTCAAACGGGTGGAGTTTTGATTTGTAAAAATATTTTGCAAAATATCAATTTATAATTTTAGGGTTCTTCCCTTGGATAATTTGGGGGTTTACGATTGTTTAGAGTCAAACTTCTAGTTTGTTAAAAATGAAATCAGGTCACATATCTATTATATTAATCGGGGTTCATTTGCCCTCTTTTTCTCAAAAATAACATTTTCTTTTTGTAAATATGACATCGATTACCCCTTGATTTGTTAGTCCTAATTCGATTTCATTAATGGCAAGTTTGGAAGTTCATTATTTCTGCCCGATTTATGATAGGATCATCTAATTTCTAATTGGATTTGTGAATGATTAGACAAAAAAAATCCCTTGATTAATCGAATATGACCATATTTGTCTATCGATTTGCTCAGATAAATAAAATTCATTAATGTTGTTATTGTCTTTTTATAGTTTTGAATCAAATAATCAATGGATATCCAATTTTTAATCGGATTTATCCAATTTATCTATGGATAATCCATATAACTCTTGGACCTAACGAGTTTATCTTTGTTTATTTGATTTTGATTACTCGATTTTGTCGTTAGCAGAACTTCAAATAGTTGTTAAGATATAAACCGTATATACTATATATACAATTTTTACGAAATTTATGTGGTATTTATTGTATTTGATTTTGAAAAGTCGATATATAGTTATGATAACTTGAAATAGACGTTTAGATATAGCATATCTACAATTTTTTTGAAGTTTATGTGATATCTAGATGTACAATGCAACTAACTTTCATTTAACTTTCATTATGTTTAGATATTTTTCTTATTAACATTTTGAAAACTCTATTTTTATGGTTACGATAACTTCAAATCTTTAAAATTTTACATATCCACGAAAACCTTATGCTAACCCTAATCATACTCTATATATAGTCCATTAGTCTTTAACCCTCAAATCACTTTTCTTCATTGCTATTTTTTCATATAATCACATAAAAATCGACTCACAAATTCAATGGTTTCTTACAGTCCAGTGAAGAACCTTAGACCATTCAAGACTCGATGGAGAATTTGTGTCAAAGTTCTGCATGCATGGAAACCTTATGGTGCGTATGTTGATAATAATTTGGACATGATCGTATAAGATGAATCAATATGTTTTTTTCCCATTTTCTTTATTTTGTATACTTGATATTCAACAAATACTGATGTTCTTAAATTTTAATAATATTGTACTATTTTACAAGGATCTCTTATTCATGCTACGATCAAAACGGACCAGGTTCGTAAATTTTCTTATTATGTGCAGGAAGGTAATGCTTCTGGATTTTCTGCATTGCGCAATTTGCTATATTTTCGATAGAAATCTTTTGTTTTTCCCTCATACTTATAGAACGGGACTCCTTCGATTTCAAGATTTGCTAGGATCTCTGTATCATCGCATATGTTCTTGAATATCTTATTAATGGAACAAAGCTTTAGTAGATTGAATACGGAATAAGAAGCACATTTTTTGGCTATTATTGTTATGACATGATCTGGCAATGATAATATATAAACCTGTTGTGCTTCTTCTAAATTTTCCATTGTTGTGCTAAATGAAAAGAGTTTATGAAGAAATTGCATTGACCTTTATATTAGAATCTACATCATGTTTAGATTTGAATTGACCTATTTTATTTGTTTATAATTAAACTCATAGTCTAAGAACATACCTGTTTTTTTTTTTTTTTTGCTGATTTGAATACCTATCATGAAAAAAAAAGGTTTGTTATACACAAAACTATTATAAAATAACAAGTTAATAAATCGCAAACTTTGATTGTTTCCTTCGTTTTTGATAGAGATTGAATAACTCGTCTTTGCAATCTTTGATTAGAAAATTTATTGCTTAAGGTTTCTTCTTGATATGTTTCTATACATATTAGTTTTGATGGAAGATGAATCAAAATAGGAGACTATATCGATTTAGGTTTGTTTCATAGTCTAGAAAATTTACATTGAATCAACCGTTATCGAATCATTAATTGCAAATTTCCTTGAATCTTTTTAAAAATTTAAATGTTATCAGTATTATAATTAACATTATTGGCAAAAAAACATCAACATTTGTTAAGATCGGTTTCATTATATAATTAACCTTATTTTATCCTCTTTTTTGTAAACTTTGTGCTTATTTTATTTCCACCTAACAAAAAATTAACCTTATTCCATTAAATATTGAGTATGTATAAATTAACATTATTTGATTATAGATTTTTATTTTGGTCCTTCTGTACATTTATAATCTTTATATTTATAAAATAACAAGTATATAAATCCTAAATTTGGATGCTTACCTTCATTTTGATAGATACCGAAGAATTCGCCTTTGCAATCTTCGATTAGAAAATTCTTTGCTTAAGGTTTCTTCTTGATATGTTATTTTATATATTAACTTTTGATGGAAGATGAATCGAAATAGTATATTTTGTTGCCGTATATTTGTTTTATAATATAGAAGATTTACATTTATTTATTTAACCGTTACAAAATCATTACTGTCTATATATCTTCATATTTGAATATTATATCATTATTAAACCGTAAATCATTATTATCACAAATATCATGTATTTGAAAGAAAAAAAAATCAGATTATTAAAACTATTAGCAGAATAAATTATATGTTGAATCTATATATTCCTAAATTTTGTTCATATATTAATCCAATTAACTATATCTCTTTTCCTAATATTTAGTTTATCTTCAAAAATATATGAGGTCATTAATTAAGCTGATTCGATTTTAAAAATAAAAACCTAGGCATATCAGTTTATAATCAGAAATATGTATATATATATATATATATATATCTCTTCATACGAGTTCTCTTTTTCATCATATTCCTTTTATATGGAGTTTTTCAACATATGCCTCATGATATTTTAATCACAATAACATCAATTTTTGTTTATACTTCTTTTTAGATCTATTATTATATTAGTGTGATTGAAAAAATCAAACAATGATCAACCTATTGTTGGAAAGCTTCAATTGTCTAATTTTCAGATCAGTTTTGTGATCCTTATTCTAAGCTGGATTTCATCCGCAAAGTTGCAATGGGATATTTCTTTAACTAATCTGAAACTAAGACGTATTGAGCTTCCAACAATAGGTTGATCATTGTTTGGTTCCAAACATTGTGATTAATTTTCAGAATGTTAATGATATGCTTTGTGCAAGAAGGAACCAAACAACGATCAAAATATTGTTGGAAAGCCCCAGTAATTATTGGGGGTTTTCCAACACTATGTTGATCATTGTTTGGTTCCGAACTTGGTTAATTTTTTTTTCATTTATTTAGAATAAATATATAGAATACTTATATTAAAATTATCAAGAATACATTTTCTAGAATATCTTTATCATACACCAAAGAATGTATTAAAAAGAAAAAACAATGATTCTCAGAAATTCCATCATAAACATAAAAAACAATCTTTGATGGGGATGAGGCATACATAACAAACCAAATAATAAAAGACATACACGTAAGTTATTCTTTCTTCGAAAATGATTCTTAGTTTTGAGAATATCATGGTGATAAGGCATACATAAAAATATATATACACTTAAGTTATTCTTTCTTCGAAAATAAATTCTTTCTTTTTGTCAACTTGACTTCAATTATTGAGAGAACGGAACTAAAGTGAGGGTACATCGTTAACAAAAGAAAAATTCCTATCTAAACCTCGCACAGAGTGAGCCAAGAAATATGCCTTGTAGTTGAGTGCACGTGGAATAAAAGCAATGGAGTAGAACCGGAATGAACTTTTGAGCCTTAAGAAGTCGTCCAGGTAAGGGCTAAAAGCTGGCCACGCCGGTGGGTCATCTATCATCTGAACAATCGCTAAACAGTCCACCAAGAATTCCGCTTCTAATATCTGTAAGCCTAAAAGACATGTCATGGCCCACAGAAAAGCTTCAAACTCCGAATGTAAGGGGGAGAGGCTTCGTCTTATACTTTGCGTGCCCATGTTCACACCACCACACTCGAAGGGGAAACAATACCATCCTAAGCCTGAAACGATATTTGAATCCTTCCATGATGCATCTACCAAACATCGATAAACTGTAAACACTGGATTAACTGTGATAGGCCAGGAAATAGATGTCACAAGGCCATTTGTAAAGGGTGAGACATCACCACTCGGACTATAGTATTTTGAGCTTGATACCAGGTATGCGCCTCTGCCTCTGCTTCCAAAGTAATATCCTGGAGGTTTTTAACTTTGTTTGAGAAAGCTCGCTCATTCCTTACCTTCCAAAGAGTCCGTAGAATCCAAGGGAAACTTGTTGTATCTTCCTATTGGGGGAGTCTCCATATAAGATGGTCCATGTTCGAAAAGATAGAAGACCCATGGAATGAGCTCCTGCTGGGATCTTTGAAAGTGCCCATGTTTGAGTGGCTATCGGGCATTCGAAAAGTACATGATTAATTGTTTCCTGTTCTGCCCCACAACTATCAGAACTTTCGTCGCATGAAATCCCCCTCCTAACTAGTTTGGATTTGACTGCAAGTTGACCAGTGATTGCCTGCCACATAAAGTGTTTAATTTTTTGTGGAGCCTTAATTTTCCAGATTTGCTTTTGGATCTCTGCCCAATATCTTGATCATACGGTGTATGCTCCTGACTTTGTATAATGCCAACCTATCCTATCAGAACGTGGGAATCTTGGAATATGCATGCCTAGAATTATAGTCGCATCCTAAGGGCAAAAGAATTGATGAACTAGAGTTTCTTTCCATAGTCTCGACTGCTGATCGATAAAGTCCGAGACTCTCAGGTCTTGGTAAATGTTCATACCAGTTTGATAAGCTGGTCTTGGTGAACAATCCAAAATCCAGGGATCTATCCATACTCGAATAGTATCCCCTTTCCCACTTGTTTAATCAGACCCTTCATGAGAAGAGCTCATGCCGAGATAATACTTTGCCATCCATACGATGGCAAGTACACTCGCTTTGGATCTAATGGGGTGGAGCCTTTAAAAGATCGTGCTTGAAAGATCAGTGCAACCAAAAAGTTCAGATAAACTAGAAGCTGCCATAGTTGTTTAGCAAGAAATGCCGAATTGAAATCCGCTATTACTCTAAAGCCCAGACCCCCTTACGATTTTGATTTACATAGTGTATCCCATGTGGCCCAATGAATACCTTTTGACGATCCAGAATTGTGCCACCAAAAGTCAGCAATAGCTGCCGAGATCTTAGATGTGACTACCTTAGGTAGCCTATAGCAAGACATGACATAGGACGGTATTGCCATGAGTACCGATTTTATAAGAATCTCTTTCCTGCCCTTAGATAAGAATTTAGCAGACCATGAGTTAACCCTTGCATCTATCTTTTCCTTGACAAAAGTGAACACTTTGATTTAGCACCTTTTGAACCCTTCTAGGAATACCAAATAAGTTCCCATCCCACCCATAGTGTGAATGCCCAGCCGTGCTTGTATCTCAAGTCATTGCATCGAATCTACATTCTTCCCAATATCTATATGTATAATTGTTTGTTATATTTTCCATGAAATATATTTTTTCGAAATTCATTAAAGGAAAAACCAAACAAGAAAAGACATACTTGATATTCATTACATAACAACTTAGAAATTGATGGAAAAAACAACAACATAGTTTAAAGGACTGAAAAAAATAAAAAAACTAGAATTCATTACATAGCACCTTAGAATTCCTTAATAACTACTTAAGATATATTATACTAATTATCAAAGACCAACCCGAATTCGTACTCCCATCGGCAACTTATGCATATTCCCGATAGTGGTTCATCGATTCCATCATCCAAAAAATTCCACCCTTCGAAAGTAGGAATCATTTGAAGATGATGTCCATTACATATGCATCTGTCTCTTGCGTAAGCATATCGGCAAATTAGTAAGTAAGACCGTCCATGCGAACTGAGAAATGCTGGTGCAAACACGACATTTTCTCGAATAATTCTAACAAACGCTAAAGTTGTACCTATTGTCATCATTTGTAGTTTTCCCAAAGCATTGTAACCTCTGTTTTTAAAGAATCCTCCAAGACATACACAAACCATGCCGTAGACAAATGATGCTTCTGGTATCCCTTACTCACGAGCTCGGTATAATTTTTCTAACCCTTCTATGAGCATGGAATCACAAAAATATTCTCTAACAGAAGTCCTATATAAAGCTTCGGGATTACCTGAATCACATAATCTTCGATAGAATTTGTCAAAATTGACCCGGTCGTGTCCAATCAGTGGATAGAATGGAACTGTCCAACCTAACGAAATATTTCGAAGAACTTCATTTATGTCACATAGCTCACAAAATTGTTGAGAAACTAATCTCACGCTGCAAATGGTATCAATTCCATCTGGTGCACATTGAGAAATGATATCGAGAACAATATCGTTTGGTATCAACGAGAAATCCCTATTTCCAATTAAGTTTATCTGAAAAAAACAATTTTCTTTATTATTATTGTATTCAATGGATTAACAAATAAATTCATCTATTAAAACAAACCGATGTTATTTTTTCTATATCAACAATAATTATGTAATCTATATAGCAAATAATCAATTAAAAATTGTTTAAATTTTATGTTGATATATACTATACAAATTTTTCATAATACACTATATTAAAGAATAAAAATCACATATTTTAATAATCAATTATTATAGTTATCAATATAATTAGGTTTTACTAAATACTAATTATTAAAATTAAGTAGACCAAAGTTTAAGATAAATCATTTTGTAGTGTTACACAAAATTTTGTTAAAATATAATGTTAAGTAAATACTACATGAAATAATCTTTAGAAGTATTATAAAACTTTTGTTGATCTTTTAAACTACTTGAAATCTAAATGCATCAACTCCTATAGTAAAATAAAATTCGGATAATGTAATACTCATCTTTGATCTAAATTCGATTTTTTCTCATTCATGAATACAAAATGATTTATTTTATAAACTACTTGATTTGTTACATATATCAATAGTTATGTTAATGCATGTAATATTTCATTGGCTGAGTTCATGCATATAATATTGACAACACAAGAATCAAATGTTTTGTCAATTGATTTGAGTAGTCATAAAAAATTTTCTTTAGTGCTATAATTTGATCCAACAAACACATAATTCATTAACATTAATAAATAATATTGGCTTTTTGTATAAGTTAAAAAACTAAGAATCTATTACAGGATTTTAGTTTGTTTAAATTTTATTTTAAAATATTGTATATCATCAATTCAATGCAAATCATCAAGACATTTGATTTGAAGAGTCATAAAAAGATGTCTTTGGTGCAATGATTCTAACAAGTTTCAAGAAAGACAAATTCAATTTATATTAATTAAATTTTACTNAAGACAAACTATATATATATTAAATATTTTTTAAATATATATATATATATATATATATATATATATATATATATTTAAGTAAAAAAATTAATAAGTAAATTTTGAAATTTTATAATATTATTGACAAATATGGTAAATCATTACTTCTATTCTAACAATCAAGACATTTGATTTGAAGAATCATAAAACTTTTCTTTACTTCAATGATTTTAGATTCTAACATGTTCAAATAAACTAAATTTCCATGTTATATAAGATACAAATTAAGAAGTTGGCAATACAAATTTCAAATGGGTTAAAATATTTTTTTAATATTTGAAATCATCAATGTAATTCTAATCATGAAGACATTTGTTTAAACAATTCCATAAAAATTTCTTTTGTGCAATTATTAATGATTCTGACAAGTTCTAATTAACATATATTTAATTTTCTTCATATAAAATATTTTTCCATTATGTATAATATAAAAATTAATAAATTACAAGAAACAATCGAATTATAGTAATGAACTTTTGATTGAATGGTCATAAAAAGTTTATTTAGTGCAATCATTTTATATGCTACTAAGTTCCTATAATACCAATTTATTTTGGTTAGGTAAATATGTTATAATATTGTCAAAGATAAAGAAGTTTTTCAATATGTTATAATATTGTCAAATTGTGGTAATCATCAATAAAAGTTAAATTAGTTTCATATTGGTTATATATATATATATGAAGTATATATTACTTTTTCGCTATCTAATGTTCATAATATATATATATATATATAATTTGGTGTTACTTATTATATTTTTTTAAATAAAATTATCTATTATATTTGTTCCGAAATTTTTATGTTATTAGAATAATAACATTTATTCCTAAATAAATAATCACATATTATGTTTAAATTTTATAGTTTACATTTTTTATCTAAGTAGTTGCTCGAAAAATGATTATTGTTAGATTATATTGAAAAAAAAATCCTAATACAGGAAAATCCATAAAATATTATAAATATCAAATTGTAAATTTACTTAACTAATCTTAATGGAAGCCCAATTCCAACCCATGAAATAGATATGCAATATGATAAGCCCATAAGCAAATTTTACATCCTTCTAACATTGGTGCATCAATATCCTCATCCAGATCATCTAGACCTAGGTAAAAAGAAATTTTACCCATCATTTCTCCATTGCACTCGCATTCTTCTACAACATATGACTCTTCCAGAATAGTTTGTTGATCTTTCCCATGAAAACAAAGAGTTATCGGACCATAACATACACTTTTGAGAAGTTCAAAAACATACTCGAACGTCTGAATTACTGTCGGCTTAAAAAGATCTTTTAATACATTGTAACCTTCAGTTCTTCTGTGCTCTCCAAGACATAGTAGAAATGATTCCATATACGAATTTTGCTTATGGTATTCCTTTCTTACTAGCTCTATATAACATATATAATCCTTCTGCTTGAAAATCATCAACGAAATATTTTCTTATACCACATCTGTATAATGCTTCCGGATTACATACTTTACATAATCGTTCATGAAATTTATAGAAAATATCTTCTTTATCTTCGACAGGATAGAAAGGAACATCATGAAGAGAAAGTATACGAAGCACTTCATCTCCATCACAAGTCTCACGAAATTTTGAAGCAACGATTCTCACAGTCCGAATCACATTGATTCCTTCTGGTGCACATCGAGAAATTATTTCTAATAAACTATCATCTGGTAAGTTCATGATATTAGTAATTTCTTCTATTTTAATCTGGAAAAAGCAGAAAAATTCATGATTTATATCTGTTTAAAAGAATTTATATTTTAATAATTTTGACTATAGTAAAACCTAACAATTCAATCAAATCTATGATTATACGTAAATGATAATAGAAGAACAAACCTATTTTGATCTCATGCCTGAAATTGTATTATCCTTCTTCTACAAATACAAAAAAAAATTTGTTAGAAATTATATATTAAATAAAATATGTATCAAGTAATTGTATGAAGTATAAATCAATATATAGTATTGTTACCTCTATTAAGGCTGATACGTTTGAGTTAATATCATAAGTATTTATATATTAAAAATACAAATGACTTTTATTTCATTATGCTATTAATAATGGTATATCAAAAAGAATATTCCATCACAATATATATGCTATTCTAAATATCTTATTTTCATTTAATTTTTCGTTCTTATCTAAAGTACATCATCAACGTGCTATTTTTTAGGATCATATATTTTACACAACTAATATCTTTCATCTATAAAGGTATTCTCATATTATTTTATTTTAATTTTTAATAATAAAATAAATCATAAATTTATAAGTTGATCGATTGTTTGTAATCCTTAATCACGTATCAAACCAATATCTTTTCAATATAATCACGTAAAAAGGAATCTTACCAACTAATTAACTATATCATTATCTTTTCTAAAACCCTAGGCATATGACTTCAATAAATAATATATATATTTTGTAAGCTTGAGTATCATAGCATTATTCTTCATAAGTTTACCATTCTTCCAAATATCTAATGGTTTATTTGATCGTGTTTCTGATCTCAAACCATTTAAATCAACATGGCAAATCTGTATTAAGGTCCTTTATTCGTGGATAATGATGATTACTTTGTAAACAACAGCAACATCGAGATGATTCTATCTGATGATTCGGTTCGTGAATTTATATTGCTTTTGTCTGTAGTTTTCTTTTTCTTTTTCCTTTTTTTAAGAATTGTATCTAATCTACTAATTTGTTTATATATAATTTATAGGGTACTCTTATTCTTGCAACTATTAACGAAGATCAAGAGTCTAGATTCTCTACATATGTTACTATTGGTCATAGGTTGATCATAGAGAATTTTATCATAAACAAATCTGTTGGAAAGCATAAACCAACTAATCATCCATTCAAAATATCGATTACTAACAAAACTACTTTTCTTCACGTGTCTTCACTATCTGCTGACATATACATGCGTCTTGCTAATTTCGTTGATATCATACAAAGTCATTTGGATTCAACTTATCTTATTGGTAATATATTTATTATTTAACCTGATAAATTTCATTTTGTTAGGTGTTAGTTAGTTTTTATAACAATTTGAATACGTATCATAAATTTGGATTTCTTATAATTAAAATTGTCCGTGTTATTATTAGTTTTTTTTCCTACAGATGTGTTTGGTCAACTTAATAATGTTATTGAAGTAACAACTCTCATAATCGATGACAAACCCATAAAGAGAATTAAATTTGGTCTCATTGATTCAAGGTATATTGTATCAATTGTTCCATAGCATTGTTTAAGAAAAAAAAATTGTAATATTTTATTGACTTTTTTTAGCAATGTCATTGTACCATGCACACTTTGGGGGAAGTATGCTAATGCATTGATTGATGCTATTGAAAATTCGGGTGGTAATATCATTACATGTTTGATACGATTTGCAAAAATCGGATATTTCCAAGGTATACAAATAAATTTTTAATAATTGGTATTTAATTTTGTACTTTTATTTCATTTCAAATTGTTTTTAATATGATTATTATATATTTATTATTTACCAGAGAATGTCGAAATTTCAAATTGTTTGTCCATCACTCAAATTTTTATAAATCCTCAACTTCCCAATGTTAAGGATTTGATTAAAAGGTATTAAACATACTTATATTAGTTTATAAATTTCGTTGTGTTCATATAATGATATAAAGTTGTGCTAATATAATTTTTTATGTCGTTTCCAGTTTGTCCAAGAATGTTGATTTCGTGTTTGTTGAATCATCTTATCAACATCCAAGAATCAATACGAAATTTGTGAAATTGTATATTTCCAAAGCTAAAATCGAAGAAAATCCTAAACATTGGTTGGGGATATTAGAATAAATATTTCATACCCTCTATTTTGGCTTTATAATATGCTATTTAGTTATCTATTTATATTTTAGTTATTTTTTGTATTCGTATTGCTTTTGATATTTTATTTTTTTTGGATATACAATTTTGTAAGTTTAATAATAATTTATTTAATGGTTATAATCTATGGAAATATATATATATATATATATCTCAATAGCATGTTAATTCACTTGAATACTAACAAGAATTAATAATTATAGGATATTCATTAAATTTCTTGCTAACGAATCTAAGGTTACGAACATCAGTAAGAGAATCCGCAGCACAATGCCATGCAATTTTGAATAAATGTCATCTGGTAAAGAAATTAAATAACAAATCATAGTTGTCAAATCATAAAAACATTGAATAATACATGGAAACAAAAAACAAATATTTGTTGAATAGCGAGAGCAATACTATATATATTTATAGCATAATTATAGGGTTTATAGTTGTTTATTTCTGATTTGATTTTAATATTTTCAACCATTTCAAATTTTTTTTTCATGCTTATCTTAATTCTAAATTTATAGGAGATATATTGTTATGTTCTTCGTTTCTTATAATATAAATTATATACTTCATATATTTGTTCATACCTATACCGAGGAAACAGAGTAGCAAACTTTTCACATTATGGCTTTAGCTTTCATTAACACTAAAGAGCAATTTAGCCTTTTTAAAGACTTACATCCTCTAAAAAATACGTGGAAGGTCAAGTGTAAAATCATTCACTCATGGAAACAGTCTGGTAAACGATCTTGTGATAATAAAATTGTTCTGATTCTCGCCGATCAAACAATAAGTTTTTTTGTTTCATATTCGTGTTTATTATTTGATTTTTCCGATATATATACTAAATATATCACATATGATACTTTTTTTTTGCTAAAGGGTATGAAAGTAGTTGCTTATTGTATGAAGTATACGACTAATCTTTTCGATAA
Organism: Lepidium africanum; assembly: GCA_900406405.1. Lineage (NCBI taxonomy): Eukaryota > Viridiplantae > Streptophyta > Magnoliopsida > Brassicales > Brassicaceae > Lepidium > Lepidium africanum. The sequence continues at coordinate 11,058 of OVAX01000890.1, read as the reverse complement.
AACTGTCTCTACTAATGATTGGAAAGTAATTCATAATTTCCTCGTGTTCAAAGACAATAGTCAATTCAAAGTTTCGGACATTGCTTATAAGTTATGTTTTTCCGAAATGACTACAACTGTCTCATGTGGTTCGGTTGTTTATGAACAATTCATCTCATTAATATCTTTCAGTGATATTCTCTCTGGAAAATACCATTTCGATGTTATGGCCGGTAATTTATGCATTGTTCATGGTTTGTTTCTCATGTACATATTTACTTTTTTTTTTGCAAATCATGTACATATTTGTTTAAAAACGTGTTACAGTAAAAATACTAGATTTTTTATCTCGGTTTTTTTTGTTAGATGTCCTTGGTCAAGTTGTTAGTATTCAACAAACTCATGACCTAAATTATAGTGGTCAATCGGTTAGGAAGACTGATTTTCAAATTAGAGATTATAAGTAAGATTTTTAAACATTTATTAATTATTTTCTTAATTTATAATAGATTCATATTTGGACATATGATCCTATTTGTGATCATATATATTAATTACCTTTGTGTGGTAGTGATCGTCGTTTGCAATGTTCTTTTTGGGGCACTATACCTGATTCCTTCACAAAACAGTGTATGGAATCAGTTGATGGCATTATTTATGTTCTCATTCGTTTTGGAAAACTTCAACCTTTGAATGGTAACATTCTGTATAATTCTGTTAAAATATATGTTCATTTGTTTCTTTCTAATATAGCTTTTATTTTACAGATACGACTGTTGTTTGTAATGCTTTTGATACAACAATGTTTATCATGAATCCTGTTATGCCTGAACTTGAAGACTTGAAAACATAAGTCTATTATTAATTGATCTTACATGAAAGTTTCCCTCTTCCTTTGTTTTTGTAATATCTTATAGATTGTTGTTATTATATATTCAGTTTGGCGAATGATGGCTTTCATTTCATCATCTTGAACCTTATTAGACGTCAAAATGCTATAGATGATGACATTTGGCTTGATTATCCTAGGATATCTATAGCCGAATTAATTAAATCATCTGAGGTATGTACTATATTCATTTGTTAGCTTTTTCTATTATAAATTTATTTCTATGTTGAAATGTTTATCTTAGTTTGTATGTTTTCAGGTTGGTGAATTCCGTGTTATGTGTAATGTTATGGAACTTGACTCATAAAAGCCAGAATGGTATTATTTCAGCTGCAACATATGTAATGATGTCGCAACTCTGTGTTTACCGGTTAGGTATCATGGACGCTGACTTCCCTAAAAAATATGATTCATTTTGGTGTTGTACATGCATGAAGAAAATAGAATCAGTGACTGCAACATAAATTCACTACATTTATATTTTTTCTTATTTTTAGATAGCGTTTGTTTGCTATATATAATACCTTCATGTTATGTTCCATTTTTAGGTTAAAACTGAATTTACGAATAATTGATGATACTGGTGAGACCAATTGCACATTGTCCGAATGTTTTGCTATTGAGCTTTTAGGAAAAAAAAGAAATGGTCTATTAAGCGACCGTTCGGGAGAGGTAATACACTGAAGTTGTTTCTTTTTTTGTAATTTATAATTTTTTTGTTTTTCTATTTTTCATCGTACTTATAATATTAGTTTTATGATTTGCAACGTGTAGATTGAATACTCGGAAAGAATGCCTCTCGCAATTAGTGATTTATTTGGAAAAACTTTTCAATTTGACTTCATAGTTGAAAAACAGAACATTAGCAATGGTTGTAACTCATTTCGCGTTGGAAAAGTTTGGTCTAACCGAACATTTAAGTTGTCGCATATCGTCTAATGGTAATACATTATGCATGGATAATAGTTATTTTTTTCTTATGGACAAAATTTACTATTTAGCAAATAACTATGAATCAATATATATTGCTTCTAATATATATACTGAGGTTTTTTGTTTTCTATAATTGTTTTGATTACATCTATTTTTTATTTTTTATATTTCGTTAATTCTTTTTAATGAATGACATATTCCTAATTTTTTTATATTAGAAGTTAACCGCACCACGCGCGGGTCTACTACTAGTTTTGTTTAAATCACATCAATCGAGTCACGTGTTCGCATGAGGAAATTAGACCTAGAAAAGGATCTAATTACAAAAAATTGACATCCGCACTTCCTTTTAAAAGCATAAAGTATGTCTCGACCTGACGTTCCAGATATACCCTCATTATTCCCTTCATTCCTTGTATTGAAATTTCTTGGCTCTTAAAGCAGCACGCTTAACTGCAGCCTCAAACTGTTCAGCTGGTAAAATATCCTTTTCTGACAGTTCAGTAACAAGTTTGACTGCCTTATTTATGAAACCTTTGCGACAATAACCAGATATTAGAGCTGTGTAAGTCACCATATCAGGCTTCAGCCCACTGTCTATCATTCGTTCAAAAAGTTTAGTGGCATGTCCTAGGTTGTTAATCTTGCACTGGCGATCTATCAAAACTGTATAGCATACCACGTCTAGTTCAATACCAGCTGTTGTGAATTCTGTCCAAACTTCTGAAGCTTTCCTATTCTGCACTTCTCCTTGAACAGAACATGTTTCACGATGCTCTGGATCCAACTTCAAATAACTATCAAGCAAAACTGTGTATGTTACCACATCAGGCTTTATTCCTCTCTGCTTCATGTCCTCAAAAAGAGAATCTGCTTTCTGTAGCTCATTTAGCCTACAGTAGGTGTGAATCATGATCGTATAAGTAAACAAATCAGGGATGAGTCCTCTTCCAACCATAGTGTCAAATAATATATGGGCCTCTCTCACATTATTTAACCCACACAGTGCCCCGATCATCTTGCCACACATGCTCCTCCCAGGTTCAACCTGATAAGCCCACATTGTTTTCAGTACAACAAGAGCTTTGTCGAGATAACCCTCAGCGCAGAGACTATTAAATAGTTTAATGTACACACTCTTGCGCAGAGGGAACTCCAGTCCAATGAACACTCTAAAGGCAATTTCAGAAAGGCCAGATTCACAATAACCTTTGACCAAACTGGCATAATTTTCCGGGCACTTTTGTTTCAGACTCATGAAGAACTTGTTGGCATCTTCTATTTCACGTGCGAAACACAAGCCCTCAATGATCACATTGTGTGTTATAGCAGTGGGCTTCAATCCCTCAGCTTTCATTCTACCATAAAGTTTAAGTGCCTCTCTGGCATGGCCATTCCTGGCCAATCCACTGACAAGCACGTTGTATGAGATTACATCAGGAGAAGTGCCATTTCCCATCATTTCCTCAATCAAATCAAGGGCATCAACAACTTTACCTTGAAGGCAGTAGCCGTCCATCAAAGTTGTGTAATTGATGACATCAGGAACCAATCCTCTATGCCTCATTTCCTGAAGCAACACTATAGCTTCTTCCACTCTGCCAAGCTTGCCCAAAGCGTCAAACGCGACATTATAACAAACCCTATCAAGGAAAATTTTCATGTCTCTAAATTCTTTGAACTTCTGTACTGCTTCCAAACACATGCCCATCTTACAATAACACTGAAGGATTGAACTTACAATCACACAATTTATTTTCAGCCCTTTTCTCAACATTTTATCCAGAAACCCCAATGCTTCAGGTAAGTTCATGCTCTTGCAGTGCCGATCAATAATTGCTGAGCAAGCATAAACATCAAGACCAATCCAAGTTTTCTCCATTTCAAGAATAACTCTTTCGGCATCTTCCATTTTCATCTCATTACAGAAGCCACGGACCACCATGTTATATACAGTTCGAATGTCATCACCAGCCAGAGCATTCTTACCTATCATTTCTTTGATCAGAACAACAGCTTTGTCTGTCTCCCCATTCACACAAAGTCCTTCAATGAAAGTTGTATACGCAAACACACTCGGACTTCCCTCCAGCAGCATAGCTGCTCCTTTCAAGTTGCCCTGTCTACACAATGCCTTAACCACAATTGCATATGTGTACTCATTTGCAAACAACCCCAACTGTTTAAGTTGCCGAAAAAGAGCCACCACTATACTAGTTTTGCCAAATTCAATCAAACGATTCATTAGGTAATTGCACGACTTAATATCAGGGACACAATCCAAGCGTTTACTCTGGAAGAAAACATCAATGGCCTCGTCAAACATGCCAAGAGTAACATAAGCTTTAATCAAAGCACCAGAGACTCTGATCAAAAGCAAAGACCTTTTATTCTCGTCGGCTTCTTCTCCAATGACTGCTATCAAATCCATGACACTGAAACCACGCTCCTCGTTCCCGATAAGTTCAACTAATACCGAATCTAACTTCCTGTCCAAACCCCAACTACAAAGAATTCTTACAAGAGTGGCATAAGCAAAAACATTAGGCGAAACCCTATGTTGTTTCAGCTGTTCCAAAAAAGAAAAAGCCTGACTCGGGTCATCTCTGGTAGTACTATTCAGGACTCGCTGCAGACCGATTTCATGAAACTTGAATATATTACGGTTATTCACCTGTGATTCAGAATCTGAGAGATTAGTGTTCAGAGCAGAGATGGCGTAGAAACGCGAACAGGCTGCTCTTCGAATTAATCTCAACGGTAAGACTGATAAGTTTGGAGAAAACCGCATCAAAAATGGTGATATTATATACAGAGAGGAAACAGCCTAATTGAAGATGATGACAAATTGAAAGTAATTGAGAGATATAATAAGGGCCGGAGTATCTTAAACCCTAAACCCAACAACAGCCACTTGAAGCTACGCATGTAGAAATCGAATTCGGGTGTCAGATTATTTTCGGTTGTTCATTTTTGAACACTGATTTTTTGTTGTTCATTTTGACCAAAATTGAAAATAAAATAAAAATAGTAATATCTTCCAAGATAATTTGAGCCACAAAAAAAAAAGTGTATTAATCTACATTGACATGTATTTTTTGGAAATTGTAAAATCTTATTATAAGAAGTAGGATTTCTAAAGTTACTATTCTTATTATATAAAGTAAGTTTTCTCAAAGTTACTAATTAATATGATTATTTCACGTGTCAAATCCAACAATTATAAAATTTTCCGTATTTATCTAACAAAAATTAAAATAATTTATATTTCAAAAAACATATTTATCTTTATCAAAAAATATTTATCTTTATTCACAATCTTAACATAAAAAAAATTTAGAAATTGAAAATCTTATTATATAAAGTAGGGTTTTTCAAAGTTACTAGTCTTATTATATAAAATAAGGTTTCTCAACGTTACTAATTAACAAAATTATTCCATTTATCGAATCCAACGATCATAAAATTTTTAGTGATATATTAAAAAAAACTAAAAATAATAAAGAAGATACCTTATTATATAAAGTAAGGTTTCTCAAGGTTAATAATTAACACTATTCTTTCATGTATCGAATCCAACGATCATAAAATTTTTAGTGATATATTAAAAAAAACTACAAATAATAAAGATGATAATCATATCTATATCACAAAATATTCTTTTAAAACAAACCTATTATTTAAATGAACTGAATCCTAATATGAAAATGAATTGTAAATAACTAACTATATGACAATCATAAATAATAATGTTAATATTTTAAAAGGAAATTAAATTCAATAAAAATTAGATGTAATTGAATCTATTTTTAGTTATAAAATAAGTAATATAAGTAGATATATATATATATATGTTAGTTAGCATCGACATTATAAATATCTTATTATATTGGTAATATATTTAAATTTATAAATAATTATCGACATTATTCTTTATATAATAATTTTAACAACATCTTATATATTATTAGAGAAGTGATTTTTATGAAAATGCTTACGTGTCAACACCACGTTTAATTTTAACATGGTTTATTACAGAGTTGCCCTAACATTAAATTACAAAGTTACCCCAAACATTTACTTATATATTAATTAATTTGGTTTATTTTGATATGAAGATAATAACATAGATTTTCTAAGATATTATAAAACGTATAATTATTTTGTGTTTGTTTCGATTTAATATTATTTTATATAATATAGATAATTACTTCTAAATTTTTTATTTTACATATTGGAATTATTTTGTTATAATTTTTTTAAAATTAATATATTTATTTTAAAGGAAATAGATATTTTCTCTTAATTTTTTAAATCATCCAAAAATTAGATTAGAAAATATTTGTTTTTGTATTTAATATTATTTTCAATTATTTAAATTTTAATACGATAAAAATGAATACATATTTTTTTATTTTCATAATTATCATAATCTTCAATAATTCATATTTCTATTGGAATATTATATATTTTTCTATATAAAGTAAATATAACTAATTTCAATCCATCATAAATATTTTATTCACCACAAACCTTCATTCAATTTGTAGTATTTCTTCTTTTTCAGAGTGTCTATTGTTTATTTTTTATTTCTTTGTCATGTCGACCGTTAAAAACCTACTCAATTTATTTTCATCAGAGAAATCAATTCACTATTAGATTGCTACAAAATCAAGGTGAAAATTGTAAGATATGGAGATTATTCAAAATAAATTGAGATGTTTTTGTTCGAGGAAGAGGTTGGTATAAAATTGTGGATAAACTAAAATAATACGTATTTTAAAATTTTGATTTACAAATTTTTACTCAAAAAAACATGGTAATAATGTTGGATCGGAGAAGAATATGTTAGTAAAGAGAAAAAACTTTGATAGAAAGATCAACTAATATTTCATAAGTAGATAAAAAAGTATTCATGAGTCTATTCAACCAATACGTGGTGGTCATTTAATTTAATTTTTTTAATTTTTAAAGGACATGAATCTATAAGGGTGAAATTATATGATCATGAAGATACTCAAATCAATTGAGATGATTTTGGTACATAAAGAAGTTAGTCTAAAATTGTGTGTAGACTAAAATATTATGTATTTTCAAATTTTGATTATAAATCTTTTAGTTTTATTCAAAAAACATGAAACTATTGAAAAAAGAATTTCATAATATAATCATATGTATAATATGATTTTTTAAATGAAAGGTTAATTAAATTAATTATTTAATATATTATTTTATAAAATTGATAATATTGTATTTTAGGTTTTTGAAGTTTTTGTTTATATAAATTTATTTTTCACATATCATATTAATTTTATCTTTAGTTTTTAATATAATATCGATTATTAACAACTTGATATCTAATATATAAGATAATTAAACTAAATATATTTATGTCCGCACGAGTTAGTCATTTTATACTAAGATTAGTTTTTAAGATATATTTTTGAGCAGGATTTAACACATAAGTTCTAAATCCTAATCAAATCTCTTGTAAAGGGAAATATGTAAGAATTCAAGCCTTTTGAGGAGACAAAAATAAGAGAGTAAAGAGTTGTGTTTATTCAATAATATAATGTGTATGAGTTGTGTATCGAATCCCCCATGTCCTCTCTTTGGAGGTAGTCTCCCCTATTTATAGATGAATAGAGGAGGTTTAGACCTCGATTATAATGTAATATTTTTTTTTCCTAATAGAAAGATTAACATTACCTCTAAAAGATATTCCTAGATTCTTGGAAATATTTCATATTTGAGATATGAAAAATTTCTGATCTTATTGTTTGTCTTGAATGGTAGATTTTGGGCAGAGATGAGTTTTATCTGAAGTCCAAGATGTACCTTAAGCTATGTTGGATTTATGTTGGGCTAATGGTGGGGTGAAACCCACCTCCAACAATATATATCAGATCATTATCCTAATCCTAATGTAAAATGGAATTGTGAATATTAATTGCTATATATACATAAACACAAATACGATTTTATCAGCTCTCTCCAACTTTTTAAGCTCTCTCCAACTTAATTATTTCATTTTTCATTTTACATCCAATGCAATCAAAAGAAACAAGATCACTATTTTGTTTTACTAATATTAATTTGATTCTTATCATTATATATATCCTATTATATAAAGTTGGGTTTTACTATTTCATGTTTCAAATTCAACGATAAAAAATTATTCTATATTTATATTTTATTAAAAAAGATAAATTCAAATCCTAATATCAATAAAGTTGGGTTTCAAAAGTTATTAATCAACGAGATTGTTTCACGTGTCAAACTCAACGATCAAAAATTATTCGATATTTATATTTAACAAAAAATGATAAAATCAAATACTAATGTCAATAAATTGGGTTTCAAAATTTTATAATCTACAGGATTGTTTCATGCCTCAAATCCAATGATCAAAAATTATTTTGTATTCATATTTTATTTCAAAAAGATAAAATCAAATCCTAATATCTATAAAGTTGGGTTTCAAAAGTTACTAATCACCGAGAATGTTTCACGAGTCAAAGTGAAGTAAGAAAATGATATAGTGAAGATTATAGGGTTGAGAAAATATTAAATTAAATTTAAACCTAAACAATTATCACAAAATATAATAAAAAATTCGATTTAGTGTATGCTATTATCCATCGAATAATTTAAAATAAAATTTTTAACTAAGAAACATAATATTCATTTATTGGTCTAATTGAAGATATGTAAATATTAGTTAAATTTATAATTCATTTATTTATTTTCTAAGAATTTTTTTGAAAATCAAATATTTTCCAGAAATATGATTTTAAATAGCTTAGATATTGATTTTTTTTTCCAAAAGCAACCCATGCATCGCATGAGTCCAAATCTAGTCTTATCATATAAAATACGGTTGCTTAAAGTTACTAATTAACATAATTCTTTCCACGTGAAACACTCTCTCTATAGAAATTAATTGTCTCTCTCTATAACCTCTCAAGAAGAAACCTCCGTTTATTTCAATCGCCTTCCCTCTCTGGTGGTGGGGACATGAAGATCCGGATCCGACGAGGTCAAGTTCGGTCTTATAGGCTTCACCTCATCTTCTCTGGCATGTTCTCGGTTTAGGGTCTGCTCGTGTTGGTGAGTTTGAAGTAGGTGTACTCGGCGGATCGATGAGTAAGGCCATCGCACTCGCGACGGGTGGTGGTCTTGATAGGGATCTCTGGTGTTGTCCTCCTCCTCTCGTCCATTTTAAAGCTCATCGCACTCGAGGATGGGTGATGGGTCACGATCGGATTTCTGGTGGGTGGATGGGCTTCTCTCTTCATCAGTTCGACGGTTTCTTATCGCAGATTCTCAATCAAGGAGATGAGTCTCGGCGGTTTAACTCTGCTTGGCTTCGGCGGCGGATGGTGGCCACATCCAGCAGCAAACTCGATCTAGGGTTTCTCAGCACTGGGCCAACCTATTTTGGGCCACAAGGAATTTCTAGTCGGTCCATAAAAGTCTGGTTTGGGCTTCTATGTTCTTCTCCTCTTTTTATTTTAGCATGTTGGACCTCTGTATGCAATGTTATGTCTCTCCTCTGTAAAAATCTATTTCAATATAAGAAAGCCCTTTAAACAAATTTTTTTTTTTTTTCACGTGTCAAATCCAACAATCATAAAATTCTCCGTATTTATCTAACAAAAATAAAAATAATTTATATTTCAAAAAAGATATTTATCTCTATTGTTGGAGGTAGATCCGAGATCCTACTTTGGTCCATGATTAATAATGGGCAAATATTCTAAGTATTGAACTCGGAAAGAATATCGAAGTCTCAACTCGGACATCTTTAGTTTACTCGGAGGAATTCCTTCTCGGAAACGCGCTAAGCTTGAAGGAAGTCGGACTACACGTCGTCACACAAAGAAATGGAAATTTTCCAATTCCAACATGGAAAATTTCCAAAAATTTAGCCAGAATCTTCTCGATAAGATCATATTTAGACAATTGTAATATTTTCGTTCTGCAAACTACTTTGTAACTGCCTCTATGATCTACAAATAGAGGAGCAGATCCTTCAAAAAAAGGATCGGCTTTTTGACACACACATTAAGCTAATAAACTCTACTCGGCAATCATCTTTTCTATATTGGCAATATACTACTTCTCTTCAAATTCTCAAGAATCATTGCCCTTTCTTCTCCCTCTTTAATTAGAATTTCGGATTTAGTCCCTTTGTGTTAGACCTTATTCGAACATCTATCAAGAGATGTTTATATTTATTCACAATCCTAACATGAAAAAAATTGTAAATTGAAAATAAGTATATGTATTTATCTCTTATTGATTATAAAATCAAGATAGAAGATCATTATTGATGTTGAAAAAATATAATTAAGAAAAATGAATTTGAAAATATTTTAAAAATCTAAATAATATCCTAATTGAAGATAATTTCGATATACTTCTCCATTACTAATATTTATTTATATAGATATTCCTAATCATAAAAGAATCCCAATCCCAAAAAGAATTTGTGAATATTATTTGTTATATATATACATAAGCAAGCAAACAAACAATTTCATCAACACATAAACTTTCGATATATTATTAGCTCTCTCAAACTTTCACAAAGAAATTTCACTACTGCTTGCATCAAAATTTTTTTAACGTTATTAATTATGTCTCTTTCATTAACGAAATCAAGAGAAACAAACAAAAAAAGTAAATAATTAAAATTAAATGTATCATTATTTTATTTAATTATTAATTATTAATATGATTTCTTATCATTAAATATAAGTTTTGTAGTTGAACATCTCCATCTCAATTTCTTAATCTTATTATATATAAAGTTTGATCCCTTATAGTTACATATTAACAGAACTGTTGTGCCAAATCTAACGATCAACTTTTTTTTATATTTATATATCTAATATATATACTTTTAAATATATATATTTTGAAATAATTTTGTTTTTCCAGATTTATATATTTATATAAAATAAACAAAAATATGTTTTAAAATAATTTTTAGTATAATTATATTTATCTTTATCACCAAATATTTTATATTTATATAGAATCCTAACACAATTTTTTAATCCCTACCAAAAAACATAATTTTTAAAAACTAATTATATTTATTATTATATAATAAAAATATCTTATACTAAGTTAAAATAAAAAATAAATTTATATTTTCTTGAAATATAATTAAAAACGAATCTCTATATACACTACAACAAAATGCAAGATTTGGGACGTTTTTTAGCAACGCATTTACAACACAGCTG
>OVAX01000889.1:0-60625 GCA_900406405.1 Lepidium africanum | reverse complement strand
AGTTATTCTTGTTTTACAAGTGATCCTGTGTGGGGAAAGTATTGTACGAATCCCAACATGTGACTCATCATGAGTCTTTTGCATTAGGTTCATCCACCGTTCATCTATTTGTTCCAGCTTTCTCATCATTGCAGCCGTGGTCTCCTTAATCGTTACTTGATCTTCTTCCAAACGATTAATCTGACCCTCAACAGAAGATGGTTCTATTTCTCCAACGAAAGCTCAGTCACAAGGCTCTGATACCAATGTTAACTTCTGTTAACTTAAGATCAAGAGAATAGAAAAAAGAAGAAGTGAGGAGGTGAGAAGAGAAGAAGAAGAGCAAGAAATCGGAGGAAGAGGAAGGGAGACGGCGCTTACCTGAATAATACTTTGATTAATGTTTTGATAAAGTTTCCAAACATAAGGTAACTCCCTTAAATACAACTCAACATAAGATAAATGAAAACGGCACACATGCCAACATAAACAACACGCAATGTCTTATTATCAAGTAACCCGCTGACTCATTCCAAAGCTTAGCCACTTCGCTTCCTAAGTGCTCGCTTGCGTTTAGTCAATGTGCTGAGTGGAATTGCAAGCTTATCAATCTTTCGTGTATTCAAGTATAACATGCCTTATCCCACCAAATGGAAGTTCGAAACTATCAACATCGAATCCCTAAGTAGCAGATCGAATCACACAATTTCAAAAAATTATATTAGAAGCTCATCAAATATGTATATCCAATTATCAATATCAATTTCGCATAACACCAAGAAAAGGAAAAAGACCCACGAAATATTTAACATGTTAGAGAATTACCCTAGACTCTCAACTTGTTGGTAATACTTTACCGCTGCCAACAGATCCATTGCCAACTAGTGTTTAGGTATAGTATAGTCTCCAAATGCGAGGTATTTCTTCGGCGGTTCGACGGAGGAGGATCCTTTGATGTATTTCTTCGGTGGTTCGACGGAGGAGGATCCTTCGAGTGTTTCCTACCGCTGTTCGATGGAGGAGGATCCTTCGGGCTTCAGCTTTCTAAGTCGGATTGAGTTCAAAATGATTGGTTTGAATTTTGGTATCGCTTGAACGACGTCTATTTCTGTTCCATCGGATCCATATCGTCTTCGTCACCTCAAACCTTTGAAACTCTTTTTTACTTCCGATAGGATGAGTAACAGCTAGGGCTATTGGCACCTATTTGTATACTTTATTTTTTCCAACTTGTATAATTAACTTTTAAGTTTTAAAATATTTTTGAAGATTTTTTTTTTGGGTCAAAAACCTTTAATGAGCAGGATTCTCTGTAGAGTCTTCTCCTATAATAACTCCGAGTTTACCGATCAAGTCCTCTCTTCTCAATTTTTTTTGAGAGATGGTTGATTTATTTTCTTCAAGGGAATAACTCCCGACTTATGATTTATTTTCATTTAATTTTTTTCTTATATTTTAATAGAAAAAAAATAATTCCATGTATTCTAATAAATTTTAAACTTTGAATTATTGTTTCTTTTTAATTTTATATTTTATATACTAAGTTGCAGATATATTATATTTATATAGTTTTGTACATTGAAACATATATAATTACGTGAAATCAATGAGTTTTGTATTGATTTTTTTTTGTCAACATTGGGTTATAACTGGCCGACCTATTAGCCAAGTTCATACATAATATAATCGGTGAGACTCGATCCTGCGACGTATAAGTACCCTTGCTTTTAGTAGATTTACCACATGCCACTAGGGTAAAGACCACTTGCGTGATTGTATTGATTCATTCGGACTATTTTCAATATTTTTACCTTTTTATATTTGAAATTTTAATGATTTCATTAGTTCCTTTCTCAAGAAGATAAATATACGAGAATTTTATCTGAATTTTAAATTGTCAATGATATACTTTTTTTTTACTTTTTGCAAAATATACCCTTTGAGTTTTTAATTCTCGAAAATATACCCTTTTGAATTTCATTATTTTTTTTGTCCACGTAGACAATTTTATTGTTTTTTATCTACTGTATACATAATTCACTAAATATGTCTACATGAGACAATTTATGTCTATTGCGGACATAATCAGTAAATATGTCTATTGTATACAATATTATTATCCATGAGAGACATAACTATAGATTATGTCCCCAATTATGAATAATATAAAATTTAAATGTATATTTTGCACAAAGTTTTAAAAAGGTATATTTTGAACAATTTAAAAAATAAAAGGTATATTGTCCACAATTATCTCTAAATAAATTTTGAAATCAATTTCTTATCTACGTTAGAGTGATTTTTCTAGGTAATTTAAATTCTCTATTTTTATTTTATTTAAAGTTAAAAAACCTAATAATATTATCCTTTTTTCGTCAACAATTGGATCGACAAGACCCGATTCATAGCCTAAAACCCATCCCTAAAATTNACCCGATTCATAGCCTAAAACCCATCCCTAAAATTCTTTTTTAAGCTACCATAATGCAGCGGGTAGGAATCGAACCCTGGTGCCAAGTCATTAGCTGGATCATCCTAACCACCAGACTGAGAGCAACTTGGCAACTAATAATATTATCTAGATAATAATAATAATAATCAGTTATACAATCTTATCAAGAGTTAGTTGTTTTATTACTATTATAAGAAATAATAATAGACAAAATTATTAGGGTGAATTGCAAAACTAGTCCAAAATGATGGGTTAATTACTAAAAAGATATGGTTTGCAAATCTAGATTTTCGAGGTGAAATAAGGAAATTTTACTCTTATTTCCGTTTGAAAACCAGAAAAATTACGAAACTGTCATTAATGAGTAATTCCACATTAGCGCGCGGAAAATGAGAAACTTTTTTAGTGGAAGTAGACAAACTTGGACAGTTTAGTAGGTTTTCGGAAGGTGTTATGTAGGTTCCATAAGTAGCCTTTGTAGGTTGAATGCATGATTTGTATGTTTACAAATCAGGTTATGTAGATTTAAAGTTAATGCCTTGCCGAGTTATGGTTTTCGTTATGTAGGTATTGGTTCCATGCTTAATTAGATTTAGATCAGCACATAGGTTTTTAAGCCTCATATATAGGTTTGATTTCTCATCCTTGTAGGTTTATTATGAGTTGCTAGCCTAGTTTTTCGTAGGTTTATACGTTAAGTAGATTTCACTTTGTAGGTTTTCTGAATATGCTATGTAGGTTAATGGTGTTACGCTGCAAATGTTTTGTTGGTTTATTATCTATGGTTTGTAGGTTCGTTGGATACGGTTTGTAGTTTACGGTCTGTAAGTATTTTGTATGATGTTTGTAGGTTAAATGCATACAATATGTAGGTTTGAAGTGGTTTCACGGTAGGTTCGTAGAATTAGGTATGTATGTTTGTTGGATGAGCTATGTTGTTTGCATGTAAAGCTTTGTAGGTTTTTGGGGCATATGTTGTAGGTTTTTCTGAGATACCTAGGTATCATGTAATGTAATGATAATTTTAGCCTCGTCATTTACCATCCACCTAACAATAGCTGCATTTAATGCCATCGCCATCAACAACCTTGAGCTCATATGTTTCATCATTTGTGCGTTCATTTTCTTTACTTTTCTAACTATAAAAACTTTTAAGATGTTGTTATTTGGAGATGAGTAAAGTAGAAGTGATATGTGGAAGATAGAGGCATGAGGAAAATCAGTGGTTTTGTTATCTCGATAAATCGTTTGGGAGCAAATTCATGAGAGTTCATGAAGATCACAATATATGGGTGTTATGTTCAGAGTTATGCAACATATTTGAGATGAGTGAACTAGGCCTGCGAATTCGGGTAGTTCGGGTCGAGTATTTATCAAATTTTCAATTTGTTCCGAACTAACCAAAGCGGGTAATTCGAGTCGGGTCGGGGGGTATCGGGTAGTTCAGGTAATATCCAATGGTTTTGAATTAACCCTAAAAATCCAATAAAAATCCAAAAAATTCCGAAAAAATTTGACTCGAACCAACCCGAATCACTTAAAACTAAAAATTTCAAAAAAACCCCAAAAAACTAAAAAATTTGGTTGACCCGATACCCAAACTACCTCACCCAAATCACAACTCGAACTGTAAAATAAAACACTACCCGAATCACTACCCGATACCCAAACTAACCGACCCAAATTACCTAAAATTTGGTTTCGGTCGGGTCAGAAAATTCGGGTCGGGTTTTATTCCCAGGGTTAGAGTAAACGGTTATATGATGTCAGTGTTAGTTATAGGAGGCCGAGTGAGGAAATGAGAGTGCTTCCTGAAGATACTCCACCTGTTTACTTATTTGACACTGAATTAATTGAGTGTTTGTGGAGAAGTCTAGGAGGTTTAGATTGTGTCTGTGTGCTGAGTTTTATGAAAAATTGGATCCAGAATCAGAAGAAGAGGTAGAAGCAGTAGTTCGTGATAAAAATGTTCACGAGTCTCAAGGTGAGCAGGGTAGTAGGTAGAACAATCTTGTAGGGTTTCAGAGCAGTCTTGTAGGGTTTTAGAAAATGAACAAGCGGAGAGAGACAATGGAGCGGATGAAGACGGAGTAAGCAGGTTTGACTACTGTGATGAATTTTGATGGTGCAAGTTCTAGTGATGAAGAGTACACTCGTAGTCGGGAGAGCCAAAATAATTCCTCTAAGCAAAATGAGGTGTTATCTCATGATGAGTTTGTGGGCTTAGAATTGACAGCTGTAGACTTGGCCATTGGGCAATGTTATCCAACTAAAGAGGAGTTGGAGACAAGGTTGATGATTCATGTTGTAACCCATCGTTTTGATTTTGATGTTATAGCATCAACGCGAGTCTTGTTGCGGGTGAAGTGTTGGTTGCCTGGATGCCAATGGAAAGTTCGTGGAGTGGTAATTGATGGTAACCTGTGCTTCTACATTAATGATTATGTGGAACAACAAACTTGCTCCATGACAGAGCGGTCATGTCGTGGAAGACAAGCTTGTCCAACTCGCTTTTATGTAGGTTTTGTTGGTGGTGTAGGTCCGTCTGTTCTGCCTAGTCATGTCGCTGATTTTCTAAATAAACGCTATGGAATAAAGGTAAGTGTATTTGCCTTTGTAGGGTTATTGTATTTTCCTTTGTATATATTTGTTTCCAGCAAACGTTGAGGGAGTAATCGGACCACACAAATCTGCATGAATGAGTTCTAAGGCTTTTGAAGCTCGAAATTTTGCCTTTTGAGGGAATGGAACTCGGATTTTCTTGCCCACCAAGCAAGAATCGCATATCTTCTTCTCTTCATCAATTTTCGGCAATCCTTGAACCATCTCTAAATGTGACATTGCCTTAAGAGTTCTAAAGCTTATATGTCCCATTCTTGCATGCCACTTCTAAGAATCTTCTTCAATCTTAGTAAACAAACATACTGGTTTTCCAATTACTAACTTGATCTTGTAAAGTCTATTCGAAGATCTTTGAGTTCAAACTAGAAGCTTTCCTCTTGGATTGTGAATTGTTAAATAATTTTCTTTCATTCTCACATCACAACTAACTTCGGTAGCTTGTCCCAAACGTAGTATATTGCTCTTTAGACTCGGTATATAATAGATGTTTGTGACAAGATTTTGTTCTCCCGTTTTCCCTTGAAAGGGAATTGCTCCTTTACCTTCGATTTTCACATGAGAACCATTATCTAAATACCAAATTCCTTCTTCTTCCTTTTGTTGTTCATACTTCTTTGGATTTAGATTCTCTTCATTTAAAAACACCACATTATGCATATAGAGAGACTCATCGGCTTCTTCGGTCTCGTTCTCCTCCTCATCTATCAAGTTAGCTTCTTGGTTTTGAGGTCTATTTTCCGAGTTGGACACTTAGATGCAAAGTGACCTAGTTTGTCACATCTAAAACAAACCACCTTAGACAGATCCCTTTTGCCCTTTTGATTTGTTTTGTTGTTTTGGAAATCACCACCTTTACCTCGTCCTTTCCCTTTCATGACTTTATTCCTTTGATTTGAATCTGAATAAAGTAACTCATTCTCATTATTTTGATGTTGATCTTCATTATTAATTCCTTCTTCAAACGCTTTGAGTCTACCAACTATATCTTCAAAACTCGTGGAATCCAAATCAAGAACTTGCTCAAGAGTGGTCGTGATATGGATGAACTTCCTCCTAGGCTAGTTACTAAGGAACTTCTTCACAAGCTTAGGTTCTTCAATTGATTTTCCTAATGCAACCGATTTTGAAACTAACTCGAATAACTTTCCCGCGAAGTTTTCAATGCTATCGTTTTCTCCCATTCTAATCCTTTCAAATTCGCTCATTAGGGTTTGGATTCTTGCTGCTTTAACACGTTCTGCACCAAGATAACGAGATTTTATTGCTGTTCATATCCCTTTGGCGGTTTCTTGCTCGCCAATTTGCATAATAAGCTCCTCCGAAATTGATTGAAATAACAATCTTATTGCTATATCATTCTTCTCAGCATCCTTTGAATCCCCATCAACAACTTCCCAAACCTTTTTGATTTGTAGTAACACTTTCATCCGCATTGCCCACACCGTGTAGTTCGTGGATGTAAACATAGGGCAACTTATCGTGGTCGTGTGCTCCTTAGATCGAATAGGCTTTTGATCACTATCTCCCATGATTAATCAAGCTTCCTAGATGGATAACCTTGAGCTCTGATACCAATTAAAGTCGATTAAACCAAACTTATAAATCGAAATTGTAACACACTTTGAGTATAAGAAATTGCTCTTCTTATTAATGCTTAGAAAATAACTCAAAACTAAACACCTCTCAAAGTCATACCTAGACACAACTCATCTAGGGTATTTATAGGAATTAAAACAACTTATTTAAAACCTATTCGAATTAGGATTATTTCTTTTTAATCCTAAACTAACTTGAAAATATCTTATTCTAACAAACCAAATCTTATTGTTAGAAACTTGTTCTCCAAGTTATTGTTAGTAAAGACTTCAAGCTTCACCAACATGTCCGGCCATGAATTTGACTATCGTGCCTGTATAAAAGCATGGAGGCTTGTGGAGGTTGTGAAGATGACGTCATTTTCCGGTTGGTTATGGATAGTTCGTTATTGTGAAAAGAGAGTGTGATATGTGTTATATATAGTTAATTAATGTCACTCACGTGACTGTTTATAGAGAGGATATTGATTAGAGTTAAATTAAACAGCTTCAACAAGTAGTACAAGTGTACAAGGTCGAAGTTTGGAGGAAAGTGAGTTTTGTTTATTGTTTAGTTCTTTTATATTTTCTACTAGATGATTACTTGTGCGATGCACGTGATTAGATTTTCTGTAATATAATTATATAGTTTTTTCAATTTCAAATAAATTTAATATTTATATGTTTTTGAATGCACAACATCGAAATTTATAAAATGATCTTTGTTTGGGGGTTTTTAATGTATATAGTAATTAGTTTATATATTTTACTTTTGTTGTATATGATTTTGTTAATTTATTATTGTTTTTATTTTTTAATTATTTACTTTTTTAGCGTATCTTTTTTTATTTGTTAGATTTACAATATGATATTCTATTTATTTGTTAATTTTTCTGATAGTGTTATGATTTTTTTATATTTTATTTTGGTTTCATGTATAGTTAATAAAATATAACTATTTGTATAGGCAAAATAATCCTTACCAAATTTATTTATTGTAGAATTTTTTTTATATGTATGATTAAAGTAATCAATATCGTGCCATTAGTAGATTTTTAGACTAATAAAACTAAATCAATTCATATAAAACTTTAAATAGAACCAAATAAAATAAAATTAAAATAAGAAAAAAATTAAAAACAGAACAAATAAATGATTAACATAATTATGTACTAAAATGCATTAGTTAATAAGTAGTTTCTATCCATGAACACCAAACTTCATAATCCCATATGCAAACTTACACACCATAGATGATAGGCTTCTCGACTGCAAAGATCTACCCGAAGACGATATAATCCGAGAAGGTCGAGATGAGAAGCAATCTAACCAACACGACTTGTCCGAGCCTAAAATGAAGATAACAAACAATATATATGATCTTGAAGAGCTTACAGTAAGGACATCCCAGCCCTGGCCCATGAAGACACAACAAAGGCTGCACTTGCCAATTTTGGACTCCAATCAGGATATGCGATCACTCTTCAAGGATTTCATGACGATCCAGGACGAACTAAGTTACGAGTCAATATTATATGGATTCTTGACTCATTTATCTTCTCGAAATGGAATAAGCCCAAAAGAAGTTCTGAGCTAAAAGATATGGATTTTACAAGTTGGTGGATCTGCAATGAACCTAACTGCGCGACAAAGCTAAAGACTGAGCTACACAGCCCAATTCAGGCGTGGCCTTCACTTCAAACCACTTGGAGGTTATTCTTAGGCCTTTCATGGTTCCAAAAATCCCAAGAACACATCAATCCACCATCGGATCCTCCAGATACATGCCCAACAAGTAGAAGGTCCAATCTGAAGCTGTTTAAGGAAAGTCTGGGATCAACTTGCTTCAAGGGACTTTAGACTTATGTGTGGCGACCTGAAGACTCTCTAAACCATTCAGAATCATCCAGGGAAGTCTCACCATGCTCCAGAACCCACAATATTAGGCGAATCCTCCCTCTTGAAGACTTTTCATATCCGGCTGATCATCATATCTTCTCCATCAGCTCTAAGATCGACGGCCCTCATTACTTGTCCGTTTTTTCACGTAATTTGAGTTATTTCCTTCCTATTTTAGACATAAGACCGTTCTAAGGTTGAGTCTTTATAAGCTCAACTCATCTCTTTGTATTGCTAAGCAATTTTTGAGTAAAATCGATAAACTTTGAGTTTTTCTATAAAATATGTGTCTTTGTGTTTGTCATTTCGAGTCTTAGGTGGATATCTTAGGCTAGTATGATTTTGCGAGTTTAGTAACTTGTGGATTCAAGTTATCTAGGTCGTGTGTTTTTTGGGGATTCGACAACAAAACCTTTTTTTTTCCCTTTATTGCTAGTTCTTGAGAGAATCGACTCACCAAAGTCTTCCTTCAAATCCATATCCGAGGATCCCTCCTCCGAGGCCCTCATCATTTGGTATTAGAGCCAAAAGCTCCTATATATCCAGGTTTATTCGCTCCTTTTACTTTTATTGTTGCTCTTTTGTTTTTGTTTCTTATAAACCGAACAAGAAAACCATTAAAAGTTTGTTACATCTGTTTTGTTTCAATTTTATAAAATCCATTAAAACTTATAAAAATATAATTATTTTTGTTCTTGTTAGTTTAAAACCTATAAAACCCTTAAAAATTGTTTCCTTAGTTGTTAGTTGTCTTTTGCTATTTTATTTTTTTTAAAGAAAACCAAAAACGTATTTTGTTTATGTTTTGTTCTTTTTATTGTTTCCTTGTTTTGAAAAAGAAAATAAAATAAAAATATAATGTTCTTGCTTTTTTTATTATTTTGTTTACTTGTCAATATTTTGATTCATTTATTTTGTTTATTTTTGATTTTTGCAAGTACTCTCAATGGCTTACTACATGGAGAAGGTGGAGTTCTACTCCGATAAGTCTGATTGGAGTATTGAAGAAGAACAATCCGTGGAAAACAATAATGAGGGGCACGAAGACCATTGGCTTGAAGATCAATACGAGTCTGAATATGAAGAAAATCCTCATGGGGAAGAGCTTGAACCTGAGCCACCAGATCATCACCAAGGCTACACCCACAAACGTCAAACCAAACCATGCTGCAACAAAACTGAATCCAAATTCAGTTATGAGGATGAATCTGACCGTGATGTGGAATTTTATCATTACACGAATTCTACTAGGCGTGACTTGAAGCCCTACAATCATGGAGTTTTAGCACCTAGAATGCAAGGCCATACAAACCACACAAGATGTCCTAAACCACAAATCAGAGTAAGTCATAGCTTTAATAATTTTGGTCCTAAACTTCCATCTTTCTCAGGTAAAGAGGAATATATACAATGGGAAGATGATATGGAAGAATATTTCTGGAGATACAAGACTCTCGAGAAGGAAAAGATCTCATGCGTCTTAAACGGTTTACGCGGAGAAGCACTGAAATGGTGGAGGAAAGAGGGAAATGAATGGTGGCACTACCAAGAGCCTAAAATCAAAACGTGGGAAGAATTAAAATGGATTATGTATGAGGAATATTCAGCAAGAAGGTTGAGAAAACATAATCAATCCACTGACCCAACAAAGAAAGCAAGTCAAGGCAATTTCACACCTAAAATTGTTCAATATGTGAACAACACCAAAGCAAAAGACCAAGGTAAGTGTTTTTCCTCTAAAAGTTCCTTAGAACTAATGTGTTATAGGTGTAAACAGAAAGGACACATAGTCAAGCTTTGTCCAACAAGAAGAAATTGGACCAAGAGCAACAACACCTAAGTCTTGATCCATTTCCGAATGATGCCAAGGTAAGTACTTCCAAAGATTTGATTGAAACTCTACATTCCATTGATTGTGCCATTGAATCTCTTAAGAAATTAAAGATAGGATCATGTGCTCAAAAGAAATCTAACCAAGTACCGTTAGCTGAAGCTAAATTGGAACTTGTTGTTCCTCCATTACCTAAGGAAGAACGGTTAAACAATGATTTATCTCCCACTTCCTTTTTCTTTCAAAAACCTGCTATAATGCACTTGTATTTGCCAAAGGTTGCTAAGACAGGCATAGGAGCTACAAATAAGACAGCAAACATTGAAGATGCCTTGCTGATCAAAGAAGAACCACCGGATAGCCATCAGCAAGTGTTAGTCCAAGGAGAATGCATAGAGAACAAGGCTAGTGGAGAAAGGCCACAAATGAACCATGAATACACTTCCAAGGCCATAGAAACATCCAGAGTACAAGGAGATCCTCAGATTAAAGAAACCAAAACTAAGCCTTGGAAAAGCNAGCTCAAGGAAACCAACACCAAGCCTAGGAAAAGCGTCCTCTATTCATTGCTAATCAAGGAGGAACCACCCGACAAAAAGAAAATCCTAAATCCAAGCCGCAATAAACAATACTTGGGAGGTAAGCTTCTAAACCCTCTATATAAAACTGAACCTGATTTGACTTATCTATGTGCAGGTAAACAAGTTTTGAGGACAAAACTTCTTGAAGGGGGAGGAAATGATAGGCTCCTCGACCGCAAAGATCTACCCGAAGACGATATAATCCGAGAAGGTCGAGACGAGAAGCAATCTAACCAACATGACTTGGCCGAGCCTAACATGAAGATAACAAACAATATATATAATCTTGAAGAGCTTACAGTAAGGACATCCCAGCCCTGGCCCATGAAGACACAACAAAGGCTGCATTTGCCAATTTTGGACTCCAATCAGGACACGCAATCACTCTTCAAGGCTTTCATGATGATCCAGGACGAACCAAGTTATGAGTCAATATTATGTGGATTCTTGACTCATTTATCTATCTGTTCGAAGTGGAATAAGCCCAAAAGAAGGTCTGAGCTAAAAGATATGGATTTTACAAGTTGGTGGATCTGCAATGAACCCAACTGCGCGAGAAGGCTAAAGACTGAGCTACACAGCCCAATTCAGGCGCGGCCTTCACTTCAAACCACTTGGAGGTTATTCTTAGGTCTTTCATGGTTCCACAAGCCCAAGAACACATCAATCCACCATCGGATCCTCCATATACATGCCCAACAAATAGAAGGTTCAATCTGAAGCTATTTAAGGAAAGTCTGGGATCAACTTGCTTCAAGGGACTTTAGACTTATGTGTGGTGACCTGGAGACTCTCTAAACCATTCAGAATCATCCAGGGAAGTCTCACCATGCTCCAGAACCCACAGGATTAGGTGAATCCTCCCTCTTAAAGATTTTCCATATCCGGCCAATCATCATATCTTCTCCAACGGCTCTAAGATCGACGGCCCTCATTACTTGTCCATTTTCTCACTTAATTTGAGTTATTTCCTTCCTATTTTAGCCATAAGACCGTTGTAAGGTTGAGTCTTTATAAGCTCAACTCATCTCTTCGTATTGCTAAGCAATTTTTGAGTAAAATCGATAAACTTTGAGTTTTTCTACAAAGAATGTGTCTTTGTGTTTGTCATTTGGAGTCTTAGTTGGATTCCTTAGGCTAGTATGATGTTGCAAGTTTAGTAACTTGTTGATTCAAGTTTTCTAGGTCGTGTGTTGTTTGAGGATTCGACAACAAAACCTTTCTTTTTCCCTTTGTTGCTAGTTCTTGAGAGAATCGACTTACCAAGGTCTTCCTTCAAGTCCATATCCGAGGATCCCTCCTCCGAGGCCCTCATCAATAACGTTTTGATGTCTTCAACTTCCTCAATAACTTTTGTAGGTGTATCAAAACATGAAAAATTTTCTTTAACATATGTATACATCGAATTCAAAAAAATCACTGGGGCGAGCGAATTGAGATAAGGTCTAACTCCATCATGAACTCTATCAAATAACCACTGGGGCGAGATGATTGAGATAAGTTTCTTTTAACATAGGCATGATAAAAGAATAGAGTAGTTCATCACTTTTTATTTTAATTTTGATGTTCCTCCAAGACATAGTAGAGTGACACCATAAAGATAATTGGCATCAATAATACCCTTTTCATAAACTTTATGTAATAATTGTAATTTTTCTTCTCTTTCTTCGCAATGAAAAAAATAAATTATGCCCAAGAATCTAATCTTGTTCATTTAAGTTTTTAGACTTATGTTCATTTAAGTTTTTTAACTCGTGTTTATTTACCTTGTTAGACTCGTATTCATTTATCTTTTAAATTTAAGGTTTGTACATTTTACATAAATTTATAATTTTTAGTGAACCTAAAATAATAATAAAATCTAAATACTCAAAATTTAAAAGGAAATGAGTGATGTATATATATATATATACACATATACATATTATATTTTGAGATGAATATAACAGAAATTCAAGCAATATTGTTATTTAGTTTTTTTTAACTCATGTTCATCTAAGTTTTTAAATTTGTGTTCAATTCGATTTTTGTATCCGTATTTATTTAAGTTTTTAGACCAATGTTCATTTAGGTTTTTAGACCCATGTTCACTTAGATTTTTAGATAATGTTCATTTAAGTGTTTGGACCTGTGTTCATTTAGATTTTTATACCCGTGTTTATTTAGATTGTTAGACACGTGTTCATAATAATCGATTTTTTAGGTAACTTAAATCAGTTTTATATATTTTTGATTAAAATATATATTTAAGAAATGCAATCTAAATATTAACATTGATTATTAAGGATTGTTTCTATTTCAAAAATATATATTCTTTTATTGATGGAGACAAATATTAAGAAGATATTTGAAATGAATATGATATATATTCAAGCAATATTCATTGATACAATCTATGGTTGTTGGTTTCAATATCATATTTCAAACAATATTTATAAAAAATATTTTTTTTAAAGAAAAATTTCAAATATAATTAGTGAAATTTATTTTAG
The DNA here is from genome assembly GCA_900406405.1 of Lepidium africanum. NCBI lineage: Eukaryota > Viridiplantae > Streptophyta > Magnoliopsida > Brassicales > Brassicaceae > Lepidium > Lepidium africanum. The sequence goes on along the minus strand of OVAX01000889.1, from coordinate 47,195 downwards.
TAATTGTATCGAAAATATGTTAGTTAATGTTTAGGAATGAACATATAAAAATATATTCTATACTTATTCAATAAATTATGCTAATTTATGTATATATTTAGAAATTATATTCACCGATAATAAAGAAAAAATTATAAACCATAAACACTAATACATAAACGAAAAACTTATATATAATAATAGCTGAATTTTAATATTAATATTTTTAATTTTGCTAGAAATGTTTTTCCCATATAACGCAATCAGTCAAGATTTTTGTATTTAATGTTTAATTTTCAACATTAAAAATCTAAAAACTATAGTTGATAACAATATTAAAATTTTATATAAATTTCCAAAACAAACGATAATAAATAGAAAATATGGTAATTTGATTACAATGAATACTCTATTACCAAATATATTAAGTTTTTTTTCAATATATATTAATTTCAATTTAATTTGAAAATAAATCAGATTTCTTACACAATGCAAAATCTCTTTACTTAAAGAGTGTATGCTAATTAAAAATGTAGCATATTCTAAAATGGTAAACAAAACTTGTAATTAATCATAATTAATAGTATTTTCTATGAATATGACAATATGGGTTAGAAATCAAAATCAATAATTTAAAAGGTATTTGTATTAAGGATATGTTATTATAATTGCAGCCAAAATTATTGAATATTTAAAACTGAATTTTCAAAAAATATTTAAATCTTCTCCTAAAATATATTTCTCAATAACCATAGTAGTACATATTTGGATTCCGAATTATGTAGATTAATATACATTGTACCTTAATTAAAAAGGTAATTGTTATAAGGAAATATTATTATAGTTGCACCCGAAATTATTGAATATTTAAGACTAAATTTTCAAAAAATATTTAAATCTTTTCCTAAAATACATTTCTCAATAATTATAGTAATACATATTAGAATCCGAATTAAGTAGATTAATATACATACTAAGATAATTAAAAAGGATATTGTTATAAGGAAATATTATTATAATTGTAACATTAATTATTAAATATTTAAGAATATATTTTCAAAAAGCATTTAAAATTTTTCCTAAAAATACATTTTTCAATTAAATGTTTCCCTATAACATAATCAATCGAGATCTTCATATTTAATGTTTAATTTTTGACATTAAGATTTCAAAATTACCTTTACTAACAATCTAATCTTTTCAGTATTTTCCAATAGCATTCTCCGTAATATATCACATGATCGTAAGGTTATTTCTATATATTAATATCCTTTTATTATATAGAAGATATCAAAATATTTATAGAGTATCTGCATAATCAAATACTTAGATTGTCATATAAAGATTCTTTACAGTTGATATGGTCAAATAATTAAAGGATTATTTGATTACATAGAACTAATTTTTAAATTAGACATTTATGACTTAATACAGTTTTATAATGGTAAATAAATTAATTATTTTCTAAAAAAATATTTATCTGCTAAATATTTTTCTTAAAGAACAATAAATCGATTCTCTACGTAGTAAATGTTTACTTTAATGCAATATTTATTTTGTGTATATGCCAAATTATAGTATACTTTCAAAATATTGTATACAAAATATATTATAATTTCAAGATATAGTATACAAATCTTCTCTAATTAATATTATTTGTGTAACTTTGGTAAGTGTAACCTTTCAAGGTTTGTATTAAAGCTTTCTATATGGTTGATTCAAACATTATTTAACAGTTTTTTGTTTAGCCATAATAATAGTTAAAGGAAAAAATGAAACTAATTAATATAATTATATATAAAACATATTCCGGGAAAATAAATTAAGAGAGATTGAAATTATTTACCTGAAACTCATGTGGTAAACATTATTGAAATATTCACAGTATGTATTGAATGTTTAGATAGTGCATATTAAAACTTCCTTTAACAGTATTTTTATTTATTGATATTGAGATACAAAATTAAAACATATGAATAAAAATCAATTACAGACATATAAACAATCAATTACACACGAACAATCTGAGAAGTAATAAGATCATATCTAGCATTGAAATCTTTCATCAAAATGATTTTATACGCAGATCCACTTGGTCTAATTATTCTTGAATTGGTATAAATAGCAAGGAGATGAAGATGCTTAGCTAATTTGTAAAATTTCATAATTTTGAGTTAGTTATATGAAAAAAATTAAGTTGAATAATATATAAAATAACATTATATAATCATAAAAGTTATAAAATTAATTGTATTTACATTTTAAATGTGGACAGAAAATAAAAATGTTAAAACATAATACAAAATGATAAAAAAAAAAAAAAGATATTCTTGCTTGCATTAGAATAAGACATTACCTAGATACCATGATGGAAGATAATTGTAGAGAAATAATATGAAGGATGAATGACAATTGTGAAGAGGTGAATGATAATGCATGAAAATGTAATGCATATATTAATAAGAAAAATTTAAGGTATACTTTCGAAAATAATATAAAATTATATATAGCAATAATGATCATTTAGAATTATAATAATATATTCTAATTAAAGATTCTATAAAATTAGAATAAATTGTTATAAATTATATTTTAAACATTCAATATTTAAAATTTTTGGGTATTAATATAGGAAATTATTGAATATTAAGACAATTTTTATAAAAGATATTATAAACATTTAATACAAAATATTCGGGAACAAATATAGGAAATATTAAATATTTAATAAAAAAATTTCAAAATAAATTCAAGTCTTTTCCTAAATTCAAGAATATTAAAAATTTGTTGATGAAATTGAAGTAAATTAAGATTCAAAAGTAATGACATGGAAGCCAATTGATAATTTAGGAAACCATAATGTATGTAGAAGATGACCAAAGCGTGTAAACGTATTATGAATTTATTAACTCTTTGTTCTAACAAATTAAATGTTCCAAGTCACATCACTTTAATAACCTGTAAATCATGTTTTACCATTCAAATCTGTGTTTTCATAAAAAAAGGTTCTAAATGAATAAAGATAAATGAGAAGTGAAAATCAATAAATGAGAAGTATGGTTTAGATAAATAAATGCTTACTTCTATCCTATGGATGCCTTCTATTGGCTCGTCATCGTAGAAACTTGATTGAGAAAGAAAACAAACAAGCACAAAACTCAGCTTAAATTAAACACTTGAACGAGACTTTCCAACCTATAAGAATATTGCAGTAATTAGGCAAAATGGAGTGGGAAATTAATAGGTGAGACAGCAAAAAGACAATAAGACAAGACACGGCACGAACACATATAATCTAGTATTGACTAAAACCTAACACGTTTCTGATGCTCCTCTCTTACCGAACTCTTTTTCCTTTTTTAACTTCTTCCCTTTAATCTAATTACCTCAGCCACCATTGATCACTTCCATACTGCAATTTGTCATGTGCGTAATTAACTAATCCGACCTCTAAATTCTAGTAGATGCTAAACATAATTTTGAGATGCCTAACAATTTTTTAGTAAATGTTACATGCAAACACAGTTGAAACCGTCAGTAATAGTCATCAGTCTTATGGCTTATGAGTTTTGATGTAAATTAATCATTTAACTCAGAGAAGATATTAAACGCATTAAAAGAAGAGAAAGCATGAGATAAACCGTACTAGTGGGACCCAGTAAGAAGACAAAACCGGTTTTGAGAATCGGTTTAAGGGGATGAGTGATTGATTGAATTCGGTTAAGCGGAGAAAAAGAGAGGAAGAAAAGGAGAGGTAAATCGGCGTTGGTGACGTCACCGCCGGTAATGAATCTCCTTTAACCGTGTTTTCTCTTACTTTACACCCAAAATCCGATCCAACCAAATTTCTTATCTTAAGCCTCATTCTCCTCCTCCGAAATGGAGACGACGCCGGAGACTCAGTCCAAGCCTCACCAAACCGGCTCTCACCGTGTACCGGCGGGACGAGAGGACTGGTGGAGCGAGGACGCCACGGCCACATTGATCGAAGCCTGGGGAGACCGTTATGTCAATCTCAACCGTGGCAATCTCCGGCAGAACGATTGGAAAGAAGTCGCTGACGCCGTCAATTCTAGCCACGGGAATGGCCGGCCTAAAACCGATGTTCAGTGTAAAAACCGGATCGACACGTTGAAGAAGAAGTACAAAACGGAAAAGGCCAAACCTATGTCGAATTGGTGTTTCTTTGATAGACTTGATTTCTTGATTGGTCCGGTTGTGAAGAAATCTTCAGGCGCCGGCGTTGTTAAATCGGCGTTGATGAACCCTAATTTGAATCCTAATGGATCTAAATCGACTGGAAGCTCTCTTGACGACGACGATGATGATGACGATGAAGATGATGATGCGGGTGATTGGGGATTTGTGGTGAGGAAGCATCGCCGAGTGGAAGATGTAGATCCGAGTGAAGGATCGACGTGTAGGGAATTAGCGAGAGCAATTCTGAAGTTAGGAGAAGCTTATGAGAGAATCGAAGGTTCAAAGCAGCAGATGATGATTGATTTGGAGAAGCAGAGAATGGAAGTTGCTAAGGATCTTGAGTTACAACGAATGAACATGTTAATGGAGATGCAATTGGAGCTTGAGAAATCAAAACATGGAAAACGAAGAGCTGATTCAGGTAAGCAATTTCCATTTTTCTCTGCTTTCAATTTGTGAATTTGGAACTTTAGGCATTGTAATTGTGATTTCTTGTTTAAAATATTGATAATTTATTCATCTTGTGATTGATTGAAACTTACAATTGTGGTTTGTTATTGTACAGGTAAGAAATTGTAGGATTCGAATGTGGAGGAGCTACTGTGGTGAAGCAAGGAGCAATGGTGGTATCTAAAGCTCATCTGAAATTGGAGAACCTGTTATTATTATTATTAATCTTTAGGTTTCAAGTTTTTTTTTTCTTTCTTTTTTCTAGCTTTGTAGAGGGTACATTGGTAGCAATGCAGATTACCGAAAGAACTCTCGTAGTATCTGACATATCAAGCTGTAATTTTGTGAAGTATCAATGTATGATGGTTTGTGTATCAGTTTCAAAGAGCTTTTATCTCTCTTTCTGTGATCTGCAATTAGTCTTTTGCTTAATCGGATTCCATGAATGTCTACAGACTTAACCAGATGTGTAGAGGAAAGCCCATTTATCAGTGTCATTCGTATTCTTTCATAATTCAGTTTGGAATAGATCAAACCCACCAAGCTAAATTGATTTGGCTGTTTGCTTATGTGACTTTGCAGCACTCTGGAATCTCCAGGACAAGACTCTTGTGACCTGAAAGAGACGAAGTGACACATGAGGCTGCATTATTGAAGCCTCAAAAAGGATCATCACAGAATCATATCTATCAATGTTTCATGTTTGGTAGAATTTGGGGCTGACATAAGCATGTGCTCTCCTATTAAGACCTGACTTACAGAGAAGGTCTGCGTCTAAACAAACCTCACTTTACTCACCTTGGCCTACCACTTGGTCTAAAACTGGTAAGGACTCTAACCTCCCATGGCTCACCATGTATCTGAGTTATATCATTGCATGTGATGATAACTTTTGAAGTTAAATCCGTTTTTTTAATACAAACCATGAAGTAAGCATCTGATTTTGCATATTGAAATTCATATATCAGAAGATGAGTTTTAGATTCTTGAAGATGACTTGTAAGCAAAGTACAAATACAGCTGATAAAGAGATAAAAATTAGGGAGATACGGCCTATCCAAAAGGAGGCTGTCCAAGATCATACAAGTAAGCATCTAGACTAGACCCATTAAGTAACATCAAGTCATTATAAGGTACAAGATCGAGAAAAGCAGCAAGCTCAGCAGAATCATCCAGAGGAGACACGTGGTTGTTGATCCCTGATTGGGCAAGCAGTCGATTGCGAGCAACGGCTAGATCATGTTGAAGCTCGAGCATCTTTTTCTGTAGAGAAGCTATGGCTCCAATGCAACCGTAAACAGGGTCCTTGAGACGAACCTCAGCCTCATAAGCCAACGAGTTAACAGTTTCTTGTCTCTGTTCTTCAGGAACCTCACAGAGAAGCTTACTGACGTTGCTAGCTCCAAAGACTTTGTGAACTTTGGCGAAAGTGATGAGGTCAGTTGAGCGGAAATAAGGAGCAAAAATGCAAGTTGGTATGCATCGTCTCTTCAAGAGTTTGCAGCCTGCACAAGAAGAGCTTGATCGTGGCTCGTGCCCTCTCATCTCAAACCTTTTTTCTGTTGGGTGGTAAATGTTAGGCTCTCGTTTTTTCTAAGTTTTATCTCGTGCTTCCTTTATATATATTATTAAGAGTATTTTAACTTTTTGTGAAGAGAGTGTATTTGGAAGTAATAAAGAAGGGAACAAATGGGACAAGGCATGGGCCTATTCATCATTTGTGTTGGATTTGAGCTTTTCCTTGCTAATTACATGATTGGTCGTGGGTTCGAGTCCAATCTCGTTGGTCATAAATCACAATCATATACTGATATATCTTTGAGATTGTGGTATTGAGCTTCGAGTATAGTGTTGAAATATATATTATTATAGAGAGTATAAAAGTAAGCAATCAAGTGAGCAAAGACTATGGATTAGATGAAGCAAGTTAATCAAGGACAATACAAAATAGATTTCAAATTGCTCCAAATCTAAGAGCACAAATTATTTTGTGGGTTTTTTTTGTTATAGATTATATATTTGAACCAATAAGAAAAAAGAAAGTCAAAAATAAAATAAGGAAATGAAAAGTTGAACATGAAAAATGGAGTGTGGAAATGGAGAAGACAAGACATTTGACAAGAAAAGAGAGAGAATGAGAAGCCCACCACTACCGTCCCCTTCACTATCCATTTTCTCTTCCTCTTCTACTCATTATTCATTATAGTTGAGATTTGAGAATCTACCACTAACAAGAAAATTTAATGCAACACCTTTCTTAAAATTCAAACATTTTGTTTTCATCGTAGCCTAGTGGTTATAGACCTCATTTTAGAAAGTAATATTTGGGAGTCGAACCAAGATCTCTGGTAATACAAAATCACTGGTCCAATTCATTCTCGGCAAAATTCAAAAATTCTAGGAATTGTGAAACCTTTGGATATGAGTACACACAAATAATAAAACATACAAAAAAGCTTAAAATATGTTAACCTTTCTGAAATGAGTACAAATTAAAAAGTAATAATTACTCTTATTGTCTTGTCATTTCACAGATTATTGTATTAACCATGTAAACATTATTTTTTCCACTCTTGATTAATGGAACACACTTCTCCATTCCCATTGTAAATTCCATGATAACGTGGAGAATGAAATAGGTTGCTGCGAAATAGTTATGTCGTCAATGTCTAATAAGGAACGACACACAATTGAACCGAAATATATCAATGTATAAAGAGTTGGAACATTACCTCTCTAGTACAAATGTGATGCTTCTCCGTCTATGATTGTTTCGGCCAAAGGGGTTCATGAACCACTCTGGTTTGTAGGAAACCAATATGTATCCAATCGTCAATCCAGAGACAATACCAGGTCCAAATCCTATTGCAGCCGCTATCCAACTAATCAAATCTTCGTCTTCTTCCTCTAATTCAAGCGTTTTCTTAGATACTGACGTTTGAATATCTCTGCAACTTTCGTCAAAAGAAGAGCCAAAAAATCCCATGTTGTGGTCAAAAGAAGAGCAGCGTTGGGTTCCAAACTGAGCGCCTCCTGCAAGCTAATTATGAGAGAAATTCATGTACACAAGGAACGTGAGATTCCCTAATCCTTGTGGTCTTTTCTCCTGAAAGCTTGTTTTGAGAAACGTCTAACGACTCGAGAGCCGTGAGATTCCCCATAGATGAAGGGATGTAGCCACTGAAAGCATTGTTTGACATGTTGAGAACGTGAAGCTCTTTCAATAACCCGATGGACCTTGGAATCTCTCCTTTAAATTTGTTTCCAGAAAAATCGATTGCTGTATAGAGTTTTAGGATACATTCCATCGCCATCTCTATACCTTTACTAATCAAAACCATTGAATCATGGTGATAATTTGATTCATCTGTCATGTACTCTTTCATTTGACAAACCTTCGCGTGTCTCAAGTGATGATATAGCACTCCATTTCACAAAGTAATCTGATGGTAAAGTATCACTGAAGTGATTATGTGATATGTCGATGATTCGCAACTTAGAGAACGAGGCTTGATGTATTGGTCCATGGAATGAATTGGAGCGAAGGACAAGAACTTGTAGCTCCAGCAGAGAAGCCAGCCAAAAAGGAAATGTGTCATTGATTTTGTTGCTTTCCATATTCAGGATTTCGAGCTTAAGGTAACGATTCAAAGATCTTAGAAGTTTCCCCACAAGTTGGTTATGACCGACGTCAAATGACTTTAGACTTACGAATATATCCTCTGGAAGACCTCCACTAAGATGATTCTGACGGAGGTTTAGAACTATAAGAGTACTCTTGAGATTTCCGATACAGCGAGGGATCGAACCATTAAAGCTGTTGTTGGATAAATCTAGAGCATTTAAAGAACGCAGCTTGCATATAAAAGAAGGTATATTTCCCATGAAGTTATTATTAGAGCCAAACAAGTACGTCATTTCGGTGGCTGAGCCGGAGGACAGTCCATGTTTCAGTGTTTTTTCGAAACTGGTGAGCGTATTGTTGGAAATACCCAGGTGCTTTAAGTATGGTAGCGTCAATAATCAAGCAGGAACTTGACCTTCGATTTTGTGGTTGGAAATGTCTCGGAAGCTGAGAAAATAAAGCTGTCCAATTGAAGATGGAATCTGACCTGAAAATTGATTATAAGAAAGATTGATAAAAGATAATTGAGGTAACTGTGTAATTGAAGATGGAATTTGACCCGAAAACTTATTATTAGAAAGGTCGAGAGTGGTGATACAAGAGAAATTTTCCATTGATGAAGGAATTTGACCCGAAAAACGATTATATGAAAGGATGAGGAAGGTTTCCAATGGAAGACGGGATTAGACAAGTAAGATTGTTAAATGAAAGATCTAGAGTGGTTAGAAAATGAAAGTTTTGAAGCCTAAAAAGACTGCTATTAGTATGAAGCCAGCCATGGAGACAGCTGCAACGAAGGTCAAGCTTGATCACTTCCCCAGACCTGGCATCGCACGTGACATCCTTCCAATTACAACAGTGGTTGCTGTTATTGGTCCATGTCTCCGTTCTCGGGTAAGGAATATCAAAACTGTCATAGAAAACACAAGCATCAAAGCAGGACTTCCGAAACTCAAACTCGTTTTTGAACTCGAGAAGTGCATCCCTTTGTTCGGGACGACACAAGTACCTTGTAGGAGCTGCAAGCACGTCCACAAAATGATAGATGACTAAGAAAAGAAAGTAAAGAGCAACAGGAGTGATACTCATGTCTATCATCCTTCTTTACGCTAATTTATGTTTCTTGAATATCGAAAATAGATAAGAACATGGTTTCCCCATGCCCATCTATTTACATAGTAATACACTCTAGTCCACAAAGATAAATTCAATACAGCTTGACAGAATATATCTCTCCCATGTGTTTTTCACGTTGAAACGTAAGGAAATACTCAAAAGTCTTTACGTTGTGTAGGCATTTTCCACCCAGTTTTTCTTACTTTAATAAACAAAAAACGTCATAAAGTTGTATAAAAAGGATCATGAGCCACAAGAAATAGATAATCAAACAGAAACAATAAAAGAATTTAAGAAAAATGAGTTGTTACCATAATGCTATAGTAATGATCAGTAACATCGAGAGTTCATCCTATCGATACACCAATTTTCCGCTCATATATAAAGGCTGTAATGGAAATTAACCAATTGATGCGCTTTTTTTCTTTTTGTTATTTCTAACGTGTCCAGAAATGAGCAATTCATGCATACGAGATAAGAAGAGTAAATTTTCTGAGATTCAACAATAAAACCCATGATTCTGGCTCATTGCGGAAGGACTTAAGAAAAAAATATGAAAGTTCGTATCATATCGAGTACCTTCTTCTACTAAGATATCTCAGGACGAGGCTGAAAATGTCACGAAAAACCCTGATTTTGCTCGATCATGTTCTTCTTTCTTCAGTATTTGGCAGTAATTAAGCTGAATTCATGATAAAAGCAAAAACAAAAAAAAGATTGTAAATTCCCATGTCAATTATTGCACGTTCATTAGATAAAAATGTGAAAGAAGATCAGTGATGAGAAACAAACCTCCATGCGGAATAGACTCGTTGGTAAGACGATTCCAGCACCAACTGATGTTCTACATGTCTCCAAGAACTTTGGACCAGAGATGTTTCTAAACTCATTCTCTGATAACTTTGCCATATTGCCTGCACAAGCAAACACATGCCCGTGGACACCTCTCTCTCTTAACCATCTCACTGGCAGATCAAATGAGAGATCCGCAAATGCAGTCACAGCAAGATCTCCTCCAACAAAATCTCGTTCATCATCACCTTTCCTCCTTGGCTCATTGGGACCAAGTCCTCTGCTCTTGAATCCCCATAGCGCGGATGGCCCGCCCAAAGAGCATACAGGCGATGAATTGCCACCCAAGAAGAACATCTCTGGTACTGAGGAAGAGCGGTTCTGGTATCCGCTTCCCCATGGAAAGGTGACACCCCCAGACACACCAACGTTTAGAGCAGCGTTGTAAACCCCAAACGGAACAGCATACCGAAGATCAATTTCCTGACAAAACAAATGACAAGGGATGCGGACAAAATGTCAGAGGCCTAGAAATTTCGTTATGTACGCTCACAATGAACATAATTTTCCAGACGCACTAGAGAGGAAATGTATGAAAACGAGCAACTAGTACCACAGAATTTGCTGTGTAAGAACATACAACTTTCAAAACTGAAAATTAAGTTCATGTACATGTTTGCAACAAGAATGAAGATGGGAAGAACCTGCTTCAAGAAGCGTAGGCTTCGGCTATCAGGAGCAAGACCACCAATTTGAGAAGTAGAGACGAAAGCATATCCATTAGTTGGTCTCACGTATGAGTTTCTCTGGTCAAATTTAAAAGTATACTTCAATGCAGAAAGCAGGCTGTGTCCCAGTTGCCTCCTTATTGATTTTGAAGCTGCTTGTGATGGATCAATCAGATTACGCCATGCAATCGTGTAAACCAGCTCATGATACTTGCTTGAGAGCAGACCGAGAGAAAGACCGAGGGATCGTTCTTTATAAGATGAAAACTTAAGCCAGTCTTGAGTCGAAAGGAAAAGACGAGAAGTAAAAGGAGTAGAAAGTCCTCTGAACCTTGGCAAATACATTCCCAAGCCAACCTCAGCAGAGTTGTCACAGCCATAAACTATAGACCCGTCCCACATATCTCCATAGCCAAAAATGTTCTTATACTTCAAAGATGCTTCAACGCTCGATGATTTAGCCTACAAGAACATCATAGTTATGTCCAATTCTATAGATGTGTGAAATAAGATCAACCAGAAATATAAAAGAGTAATCTACATTACATTATCAGACCAGAAACAGCTTTATGAAGATAACGAATTCAACTGTATAGTATAGCAGTGAATAGGCAATAACCAACTCAGTTTAAACATAGCAATCAAATGTTACGATCAGAGCAATACCTCTGCACGAGTGTAGGCGCCGATTTGTCCGGTCAAAGGGCTTTTGCTCTCGACAACTTCGATGACCACATTGGTGGTACCAGGAAGCTCTGGAGGACCAGAATCGAGCGTAATGTTGACAGAATCAAAGATATCGAGCGCTCGGAGATTCGAATTGGCAACCCTAGAAGCTTCGAGAAGCTCCTGCAAGGTGGTCGCTTCTCTCACAGCATCCACTTCGGCCTCGATGATGTGGTCCTTGGTCTTCTCATTTCCTTTGACGATCACGTCGTGAACACGTACCGGCACAGGAGCAGCTCGCATCCGACGGAAAAGTGATTCCGCCTTGGTTCTGTCTACATTGGATCGACCTCCGCGCATTTGAGATTTTGATACTGTATCATCGTCTTCTCCTTCGTCATCCTCCTCCTCTTCGTCTACTTCGTCGCCATTCAGCTCTTCAACTACTTCTTCTTCATCATTTTCTGGTTCTCGAATTGGTGGATCCGCGTCAACTTTTTCCGTCGTATTCGCCATGAGACAGAGAGATAGCAACTGTGAGTATGATTTTCAGGTTTTCGGCAAATCGCGGAATTAAATTTGACGACCAGAATAAGTCCACAAGCGTCTACAAAACCCTCTAGATAGATCAGAGGGTTCAAGGACTATGGAATTGATTAATATTATTACTTACACGACAACATTTAGTACATCATCAGTAACATTGAGGTTTGCAAAACACTACAGATGGAAAAAAGTAGTGAGGCTGGAATTATGAGCTTTTGTTTGTATTTATGCAAAGCGGATCATTAATTATAAGAAACTCGTTTTTTGTTTGTATAATATCGAATTCCATACTTGAGAACTCAATGTTTTACTGGAGATAAACGAGACTAAAGCCAGTGGATTCACATTATTTTCAAACTACATAGCTGCATTATTCTAAAACCCCTTACTATTATTAACACACTCTCAAAACATTCGGTTAACCAAAACAAAGAAAAAGAAACCAACTGTTGTCCGACCAAACTCCGACTTTGTTATAAAGATAGAACGGTGCCGTATAGCACAAGGAAAGGTAATCAGAATCATCATCGAAAGCTCTACTCCTTTTACTTAAACGTCATTGAGAAGCATTTGATCAAAATGCCACACTCCTGCAGTTTTTACACCGGAAAGTAATTTAACGAAGTACCAAAAAGAGAGTGAGGTATATCTTTAAGGGTTTTAAGGACTTACCGTGACCCTTTCCAATTCTTCTTAGCTGTGCAACGTACTCTGAGATTTTCTTGATGGCTTCTACCTGTGATTACCAATTATATGAGGATCCTTGCGTATTTTAAAGTTTTGATACTGTGAACTATATGTTTTTTTACCTGTTCGCCTAGAAACTCGGATTCTACAAAATCAACCAGCTGAACATCATTGTTCTTCACACCAACCTGTAGGATCAAACAAGGCAGAAAGATTACGATAATCATCTTTTCCCTATCAAAATGTGTTCTGTGATACTGAAATTTTGGTTTTAAGTCTTAAAATAAGTGATACAAAGATAAAGGTCTTTACACTTTGCAACTTCAAAAGCTTTTCATTCGTCAGTTTCTCCAAAGATAACGCAAGCTCCATCGCTGACACATAAAAAAAAAGTCAGCAACGTCAAGAGCATAGTGTTTGAAGGCCATAGCAGTATATATAAGTAAGATTACCAAACTGCAGCTACAATAAAGCTTGATGAGCTTGAATCAACTTACCATACAATGCATCACCTTTCTCCTCGTGATCAAACTCAGAGATGGGCATCAAAATAGACTGCAGCTTCACTCTCCCACCACGCTTGTTCTGAAGATTGAATCCATCAAACATAAGAAATACTATTAAAGGTCCATAACCTGACAGATATTTGAAAGTTACCTGATACTCCATAAACTTCTCAGCATGACCACGTTCTTCAAGACTCGAATCATTGAAGAACCTATCAACGAAACACACAACAATAGCAAAAAGGATGATCCACCTGTGAGAGAGAGACCAATACAGTTTTCTTTAGACTAAAGGAGGAACTCACTTGGCGAAACCTTGCAAGCCGACATTGTCTCTGTCAAAGTATGCGTAAAGGGCATGGTAAATGTAAGAGACGTTGTACTCCACGCTGTGATTAACAAAAGCAAATAAGAGACGTCAGATTCAGGCACATCGTCACGTATTAACCAGAATACCATACCAAGCTAACTCGATTCTCCCAAGCAATATCATCGAAGCAAGAAATCGCATTTCAACATTAGTAAATCAAAGCTGAATCAGAGACCTAATAAAGCAAAACATAAACAAGAGCACATACTTGATCTGATCGTTAATCGCAGATTCAGAATCGTCCGAGAATTTCTGGCGAGCAAGAGAAACCAGAGGGGTCGTGGGAACGAGATCCATTTCTTTCTTAATTTCCTCAAAAGGTTCAAATACAACTCCGGTTAAGGACTTAGTGTGCGTTCCTTTCGCCGCTCGAACAGAAAACGTAGAATCACGAGAAGAAAACATAAGATTCGACGAATTTCTCGATGGAGGAAACAGATTCCCTCCACCGGAGCTCAAGAGGGAGAGGACGGGAGATGCTTTGAGCAACATTTGGTTCCGAAGATGTAGAGAGAAAAAACAATGAAGGAAGGATTCTCTGTAGACGTCGGAGTAAATGAACTAAGAGAGGTTTAAGAAACGGCGAAGGGTTAGGGATGGGAATGATGTGGTTTTCTGATCGTCAGACACGTGGAAAGTCGGGAATTGGCTTGTGGAGTACGCGTGGTGTCTCTAGAATAGCCTTGAGTAATGAATGTTTCACATTATTTTTTTTGGTAAAAGAACATTAACATTTTATCATTTTTTATTCTGTATCATAATAATCATCCTTACGTGTAAATATTCGTCGTTTCACAGTTTCAGATATTGACGTCGACCATGCTACGATGTATCTTGAGACGAGAGTGCTTCGAGTTCCAGAAGAAGTTTAGGGGAATCATCTAGGTTCCACCATGAACCATCTTCAGCACAGGCTTGAACCACGAAGCGGACTCCTTTCACGTCCGGTTGTATTATCAGTTCCGCTACGTAATAAGCTGGTACGTGAGCGACTCCAAGGAACACTCTCTCGCTACTTGGTTTCTCTAAAAATTTCCTCGATCTTAGATCAGTCGACTTCACATTCTCTGCATACACATTGTATCTTGGGGACACAGAATCTTCAGAGTGTTTCTGTCTCCACTCTAGCTTAACCCTGAGGATCTTGGAAGCAGAATTACTTGGTACAAGCTCTACGTTATGAGCTTCAATGACCCATGGTGAAGCTGGAGGTATAGACTCGGGTTTCTGCTGGTACTCAACATGATCCTTGATTGTAATGTGTCCAAGTAACGCAACATACTCTGGTCTCTTTGTCGAATTGTCTGGTCTGTAGCAAAAGGCAGAGATTTCAGTCAGTGTATGACTGTCCATGACAAGGTTTGTCTCATGCACCGTCCAGTCGGATACAGTCTGCGCTGAAGTGGCGCGACACTGCACGAACATGTTGTTGAATCTGTTGATGGATTCTTGTGACGCCACGAGTATAGATTTCGTCTCCTGCGATGGAGAGGAGAAAAAAAGCAGAATTCCAAGTTTAGAAATTTCGTCTGATTTCACCTGCACCAATTCCAAATCCTCCATTAGTAAAATAAAAACCAAGATCTCATAATGTGATGTATCTAGAAACAGAGACTTACAGAGTAGGAGATTGTGATGGGGGAAGATGAAAGCTGAAGATGAGGTTTGAAGAGCCTTGTTGTGAAATACGCATCTCCCTCGAGTATTCCTCTAAAAGCAATGTTCCCTCCTCCGTTATAAGATGCCTCTCGAGCACTATCAAATTCATAGAACTTATAGTTTAAATGTTTGCTCGGATAGATCAAAAAATCATTTGATCCATTTTTGGCATTACCGAAATAACAACATGAGGATAGTATTAAGGCCATAACTTACTCAACAGTGACCTCGATGATATCTTTTTGATCTTCACTGAATTCTAGGAGAGGCTGGCGTGAAGGACACAACAAATAAAGAGATCATCAGATGAGCTAGAGAGACAAACCCAGATCAAGAAGTTCAATAGTTGTGCTGTGACAGAAAGAGGTTTTGGTTTATGTAAACGATAGTTGTGTGCACTAAAATCGAGGACAATGAGATGGCTGAACCTGAAGACTTTGGCAGGAAATGTTGTACCATGGAGCATCTGACAATTGGCTACCATTGACTGAAACACGGTAACCAAAGCCCTGGATGAACGAGGGAAGAATTTCAGAACATAACTGAACATAATTCATAGCCAATACAATTGTTGCATACTTAACCATAATGTTAGTGATGTAAGATAAGAACTAAGACTTGGTCAAATCTCACCTTACCTGATTAAAATCCGAGTAAAAAGGCAAGACTTGTGGATACGTTTGGACAATTCCCCATGACTTCTCGACAAGAGACCACCATCTGAAGATAAAATACATGAATAATAATAACCCTTTAGCAAAATAAAATTTAAGCTCAAACACAGTAATGTTAGTTACAGAAGACAAAAAAATTGCAAATTACTAAAAGTATTACTTATTCTGAGCCGTATGAAAATTTGGTGGTTGTGCAGTCTCATACACCCATCCGGGAGCAAACATGGCAGCTGACACATTATTACTCTTCAGCAAATCAAGAGCAACATTTACCTAGCATCACAGAATTGGACGAGGAAAATAATTTTGATCAGATCACTGCTTTTCACTCTGTCTCTTTTAAAGAAGGCAAATATAGAGTTTCTGTGACATACAGTCCATTGCCCACCACCGAAAGAGCCCCGACCAAAGACATCAATTCCCATATAGACATCGAATTTTCTGTCTCCAGCAACTTCAGCTGATAGTTTCGGGTAACTCTCCTAAAATATCATCACTCACTCATATAAAGACGACAAGATATATAGAAGAAACTGAGACTGATAAAACCAAGGCAGACCTTCCATGTATAGTTCATGAATATTCCATCGCATAAGTCAAAGAAAGGTTTGTTCATCTCAGTCAACTGATCTTGCCATTTAAGATGACCACGAACAGTGACACTATCGTACCTGCAAAAAAAGTTTTCAGATCAAAGCGGTTACAAAACTAACAAAGAAAAACTCTGAACAACTCTCACCATATAACTAAAGCTCCAGGTGTAGATATATGTAAGACTTTTGTAAGATGGCTTACGAATTCCTTCAGATTCGGAATCTGTTCTTCATCTATTTCGTTCTCTATATTTATCTGCAGGTGACAGTTTCTATCTGTTAGAGAAGCCTTTCTTCACAGAACTTCACCAGTGTGTTTCAGATGCATATATATGATATAGAAAAATGTAGATGATTATAACATAAGAATCATAAAAAATGAAGCACGAAATTGCTCACCAGCCACCCATCAAAACCAAGAGCAGCAGCAAGTTCTGCTAAACGCTCTGCGTACATCTGAGCAGACTCTTTTGTGGCAAGCAACTCTTTGCAGACAGCTTTTCCTTCATCCCATTCTGTGATGAAAGTCCCCAAAACCTTTAGAATTCCATAAAGACAAGAAAGTAAACATCTCTCTATACACAGACAATGAAACTCTGTAATTTCCTCATTGTAATCAACTAATTTCACCACTAGAATTGCCTCATAATCATATATAATGAAAAATTGGCAATAACAGCTTCACAAATTCAAAGACAGCTCAACCAAAATCAAATTTTCGGATGTTTGAAGAATCCAAACGTTTAGGAGACCACCTACCTTAACGCCATGTATATGAGCAGTGTTGGTCCAGCAAGGAGGAGGAAGAGTGACGAGAGAATGAGAGAAGTAAACAAAAATGTCCATCAAATACCAATGCCAAATAGCAAACCCGGCTTCGTTTTCACACCCTTGAACCCACTTGTCGTCTACGTAGCCTCCCTTCATATCATGACAGACTAAAACCCTCGGGCGATTCGGCAAGTCGTCGGAATTTCGCCGGAGAGGGACGGTGGAGCGATTAAATTGAAAGTGAAAAGAATCGAAATAAGAACGAGATTTCAGGTCTTGAAGAGATTTGATCGGAAATGAAATAGGCGACGACGGTTTGGACAAATCGAGAAGCGGAACAGCCTCGGATTCTGCGACGGCGACATCCCCACCGTTAGATTTGGGCAGGATGAGAGAGAGGGGAAATGAAGTGAAAAGCTTACGGGATAGTGTGAAGAGTAGATTGTAAAGAGAAACGAGAGTTCTTCGAGAGAAATAGGCGCGAAGAAGGTTTCGCATTTTGACAGGTCAACGGAGGAAGACGATGACGAATTCGAATGGCTTCTTTTCGTTATTCATACGCCAAATAAAAAGAATTCTGTTGACATGAAAATTATATGCGTTTCAGTTTTGGATTAAATAACTTGCACGAAAGCAGAGTTCATATAAATTTTTGCTTTCCAAAAAAGGAGATAAACGAAAACAAACAATTCCAGGCCCTAAGTTTCTAAATTTAGATTCATCTTTATTGGGCTGGATAAAAGGCTTATAGGCCTTTTAACAGAAAGAATCTTGATCTGATCCTTCTAACATGTGATTAACAGAAAGTGTAGTGCCTTTCTTCCTTTTCTAAAAAGCAAATACGTTAGGTATAACAAATGTTAATACAAAGGTTAACAACTTTGGTAAATTGAATTAAATATAATCAGTCATGCCCAATAATGGTCAACAACATGTGTATTGTATCGTGCAAGTACAACACTTTTGATTAATATTTTTCTTTTCAAATGGTACAGACATCTAATAATTCACTTTACTCCAGAGGTCCAAAAATTTCATTTTCAATCTAACCAAAAGTTTTCATTAGAATACATAAAAGACGAGGCATTAGAAAAAAAGACAGTAGACGTTATAAAGAAAAAAAATAGATGACATCGCCGTTGTTATTATCACCGTCTAACCGTAGAAAACGGCGTTTTAGTAACTTCTTCTACACCGTACTCGTTTTCATTCTACTCGCGGCCGTCTTCTACGGCCACGATTTCGTCTCTTTCTCTCGTCGATCTCTTCATTCACCGACGATCCTCCACCAATCCGAAGTCGTTGTTGTGGTGGACGAACCTTCTCCTCCTCCTCCTCCACCTCCTCCAACGTCTTCTCCTCCACCTCCGACGCCGTCTCCTCCACCGCCGAGTCCTCCACCTCCTGCTTTTGCGGTGGGGAAGACACCGGAAGGATGCGATGTGTTTAAAGGGAATTGGGTCAAAGACTGGTCAACGCGACCGTTTTACCGAGAATCCGAGTGTCCCTACATTCAGCCGCAGCTTACTTGCCGCACGCATGGCCGTCCTGATAGCGACTATCAGTCATGGAGATGGCAGCCTGAGTCCTGCTCACTTCCCTCGTTAGGCTCTCATTCGACCTTGATTTTCTTAGTTTCGATTTGAATTTCGACTGCAATTAGCTTGATTCGGTGATTGATCTTCAGATCGTTTTGCTCTGTGGTTATTGACTATGTTAGGTTCAACTCTACGGTAATGTTGGAGAGCTTAAGAGGGAAGAAGATGATGTTTGTCGGTGATTCGTTGAACAGAGGAATGTATGTTTCTCTTATCTGTCTTCTTCATTCACAAATTCCAGAAAGTTCCAAATCCATGGATACGTATGGTTCCCTCACAGTATTCACTCTAAAGGTAATTGGAATGTATCAGTCAATAACACTATGTTAATTTATGCTTTTAGTTTAAATTTAGAAAGTCTTAGGAAACCATGTGATGATTCAAAATCAAGTTCATAGAGATCTGAGACAAAGGTTAAGCTTAGATCTGAATATCTATGGCAAGAATCTGATGAAAAGAACAGATATTGATAAGTTGCTTGCTATGATTCTTATACTCTTCTGGTATACGTATGTAGGATTATAATGCAACAATTGAGTTCTATTGGGCACCGTTTCTTCTTGAATCGAATTCAGATAACGCTACAGTCCATCGAGTATCAGATCGGATTGTGAGGAAAGGCTCAATCAACAAACACGGTAGACATTGGCGAGGTGCTGATATAGTCGTGTTCAACACATACTTGTGGTGGAGGACTGGCTTTAAAATGAAAATCTTGTATGTACCAAACTTTGATCATTGTTTTCACATCTTTCTTCGTTTAGCTGTGTACTTTTAATTTGATTGCTTTTACAATTTGTTATATGAAGGGAAGGTTCATTCAAGGATGAGAACAAGAGAATTATTGAGATGGAGAGTGAAGATGCATATCGAATGGCTCTGAAGACTATGGTTAAATGGGTGAAGAAGAATATGGATCCATTGAAAACAAGGGTTTTCTTTGCTACCATGTCCCCTACTCATTACAAGTCAGTACCGTTTTAATCGTTCCTGTAATTTCAAGCCTTTTAGATATGCTTACTTCAAATTTAGAACTGGGAACTGAAACTATATCTCAAGTAAATGTGGCATTTGAAAGGAGATTTAAATTTAGCTAATCCTTAGAATACGAAGGTTTCATCTTTTCTTCTTCCATTGTCAGGAGCGAGGATTGGGGAGGTGATAAAGGAAAAAATTGTTACAATCAAACGACACCAATACAAGACATGGACCATTGGCCATCAGATTGCAGCAAAACGTTAATGAAAGTGATTGGAGAAGAATTAGACCACAGATCGGATTTTCCAGTAACTATTCTGAACATTACACAACTATCAGGCTATAGAAAAGATGCACATACGTCAATATACAAGAAGCAATGGAGCCCATTAACGAAAGAGCAGCTAGCAAATCCGGTTAGCTACTCAGACTGTATACATTGGTGCTTACCAGGTCTTCAAGATACTTG
Source organism: Lepidium africanum (assembly GCA_900406405.1). NCBI lineage: Eukaryota > Viridiplantae > Streptophyta > Magnoliopsida > Brassicales > Brassicaceae > Lepidium > Lepidium africanum. The sequence goes on along the minus strand of OVAX01000889.1, from coordinate 26,788 downwards.
GAACGAGCTTCTCTTTGCTAAATTATTTTATCCTTGATTTGTTTTATTAGATTCGATTCTATCTATAGTACCATAGTTTGTAAATTATGGTCAAATTTATGTATTAGTTATGTACACTACACGAAAATGAGTAAAAGGATTCTTCCGATGTTCTTATATTAACTCAATAGATGAGGTTCATTCAATATACTTCATAGTCCAAGAAACGAGCAAAGACTACAAAGTAGTTCAGCATTTTTCGTTGTGAATTAAGATCATTAATACTCATATCTTGTTTCTGCTATGATCCATTCAAAGATTCTTCTGTTAGACCATTGTCCCAAAACTCTCAAAGATCCACAGTACTTAAATCATCAAAGTACTTTTGAACGTCGTTTGGCTCGAGCTGAAGCGGATGCAAATCATAACTATCAGAATGTATCCGGTTTTGGTCTTGGCCTTGACCGAGGCCAGGTAACATGAGGTCATCAATATCAAAAAACTCATTGATATCCCAAAAACTCTGATCTGCTTCCATATTATTAGGCCAACCATAATCAGCAACTGTTAGCAAATCCGGCTGGCCATGTTGCTCCTTCTCTTCTTCCTGCTTCGTTTGTTCATTCTCCTTCAAAGCTTCGCTCCAATACTGCTGCTCAAACTCTCTCAGGAAGTCGTAATCTAGCGCGGTACTCGCATCTTTATGTCCAACCGCACAATTCTCTGACTTAGTTTGACAAGACTCTTCTTCCTTAACATCTAAAATCTGACCAATTGGTTTAGATTCACAATCAACATCCTCCTGCTTCACACAGACACCATCACGAAGAACCGCCTTATCCTCAACTGTACACACCTCAGAATCAACACACTCAGGGAAATTAAGACGAGCCAATGGACCGTACATAACCCTAGCTGCTTCATTATAAGCAGAAGCAGCTTCTTCTGCAGTAGGAAAAGTGCCAAGCCATAGCCTACTTCCTCTATTTGGCTCCCGAATCTCTGCAACCCATTTGCCCCAAATCCTTTGTCTAACTCCTCTATAACTACAGTGAGAATTTTGTGGTCCTCCTTTACCTTTCATACAACCTTTCTTTGACCCTTTCGCAGGAACCTTTCGCCTCTTTTTCTCTCCTTCTTCTATAGATGAATTCGCTTCAACACACTCGTTGTACTCTTTCCATTTCTGTAACCTATCAGCCACAGTTGTACCATCCGCTCGAGCCCTTGATTTCCTCTTCTTCGATATTGTCTCGGTTCCAGTTTGATCAGAAACTGCCATCCTCTTCTTAATCACCACAGAATCTATAAGAGGCCACAAAAAAAAAACTCAATTCAGACTCTGTCTATAAATCCGTCTCTTTTAGTTGGAGAAATTAGGAACTTGGGGACTTATAATATAACTGTACGAAAAAGCAAAATTCAAGTTACACAGGAAATTTACAATTTATAGAGAGAGTATTCCCTTGGGGACCAAGAATAATATTTTTACTTGCTCACCAAGTTTTTCCTTTTTTTAGTAAATAAGAACTTCCAATTAATTTTCCAATATTTTTTCTCGAATCTTCCGAAGCAAGCTAGAGAACTGGCAATTAAATGAAGCGTGTAAAGTGATAGCCCAAAAACAAAACCCTAATCTCTCTCAGACACAGCAAAACCCAAAAACATGAAAAAATTTCACATATCAATGAACTCGAGGAAACTAAAAACATCTAAAACACTGAAAATCGTCAACCCAGAAACCTCTTTGAGACCAAATCTGGTAAAATCAACGAAGCAACGAAAAATCATAAGAAATCGGAAATGAACATACCTATCGTCAATAATGATAATTTCAGAATAAGAATCAAATCTTTTCTCTAATGCGCGTAAACAATCGCTTTTCTCAAACAGCTGATCTAAATTGTTCGCGTTAAACGATGTAATCAAATCCTCTTCTTCGAGAGTATTCTTGTTCTTTCGAGCGTCTCTCTCTCTTTTTTCTTTTTATTGGGAAGGAAATCTTCAAAAATCAAATATCCCAGAAGGCGAAGGGGTCAAGGGTATTTATAAGTTTCTCTAGATAACTCTGATATTTTATGAGAGTAGCAGTGACGCGACACTCATTTATTCGACTTTTTCTACAGTAACGTCCCAGATCATCGACACGTGTTGATATTATCCACCATACAAAACACGCTCTAAATACGGGTAAGCAACTGAAAATGAATCCTTCCTTACCTTCCTTACTATATAGTTTTGATCAAACACACACATATCAATATATTTAATACATTTGTTCACAAACGCGTTAGATACCATAAAGTATTATATACTATGTACATGTATTTAAATCAACTTTATATTACCAAAATCCAAAATAAATTAATAACTAGAATTATATCCGCATTATAACGCACGATTTGATTGTTTTGATTATTTTTTAAAAAGATATTCATTTAGGTTGTTAGATCCATGTTAATATTTTAAAATACCGAAGCTGAAAAAATATTCAAATAATATATGTATCCAAAAAACCAAACTCGAACTCAAAACTGAACCAAATCAAAATCAAAATTCTAGCTTTTTAGAGTTTTTCTATTAGATTTTTTTAGTTTTCAAATTTTCTATAAAAATACTATAATCTGAAATCGAACTATACCAAACCAAACTCTATCCGAAAAATAAAAATATTTGAATAAGTCTCAAACTAAAATAACCAAAATAACGAATTAGATGAACCGAACCCGAGAAAATAACAGAATGTGTCCTAGATCTATATATCCGGAAAATTGAATCCAAACACGTACTGGAACCGAATTAATAATCAATGTTTTAACAGATATATTAAATTAGTTTTTGTAAGTTTTTTTTCCATTAAATCTTTATTAATTTTGATTTTTGTATAAAAATCCTTAACGAAACTTACCTTAATCCTATTTTTAAGGGTTGTAATAAATCTTGGTTTAATTTTATGTTATAGTTTATAACACGTTCAAAATGAAAAGTATCTTCCAGTTTAAATGAACCAAACCTGAGAAAACAACAAAATGTATCCTAAGTCTATGTATCCCGAAAATTGAATCCAAATCCATACCGAAATCGAATCAATATTTAACCAATATATTAAATTAGTTTTTTTTATCCATTAAATCTTTATTAATTTTGATTTTTTGTATAAAAATCTGTAACAAAACATATCTTAAACCTATTTTTAAGGGTTGTTACAATAATTTCTATTCTAATTTTATAACATGGTCTAAATGAAGTATCTTCTGCTTTAATATATAAGACTAGATTACATCCACGCTATAGCATGAGATTTAATTTTTTTTTTCAATTTTTGTTCATTTAGTTTTTTAGAACCGTGTTTATGTTTTGAATATTATTTTCGAGATGTTGTTTTAGAGGTCCTAAACTCAAACTGAAATTAACCCGAAATAGAGGAACCGAACTCGGCAAATTACCCAAATAGATCCTAAATCTATATATATGAAAAACTAACCTAACTCGAATCAAAACAAAATCCATAACCAAATTTTAGCTTTTTAGATTTTTTTTTTATTAAATCTTTTTTAATTTTGAATTTTTATATAAAATTACACGACCATGAACTCGATCAATACCAAACCGAACTCTGTTTGAAAATTTAAAATACCCGGATAAGTTTTAGAACAGCCTACCAAAATACCAAATTAGAAGAACCGAACTCTACAAAATACCAGAGTAGGTCCTAAATATATGTACCTGAAAATCAAATCCAAACCCGAGCCGTAATTAAATTAATAACCGATTTCTTACCCGATCTTTTTGTATATTAATTTTAGTTTTTTGGAGATTTATCTATTAAATCTTTATTGATTTTGAATTTTGTATAAAAATTTGCAACAAAACTAATTTACTCCTATTTTTAAAGGTTGTTATGAACCATATGTTAATTTTATCCTAAAATTTATAACATAAGTCAAAATAAAATTGTCCCATTAAGATATATATATATTTTGTAGTTTTAATATTAATTAATTTTTTTTTAATATAATCTCTTTTTAAAAGATTTATAGTCTATGGTATGATCAAATCTAAAAAAAAATAGTAAAATTTTTGAAATATGTTATACATAATTTATTACAAAAGGTAGAAATTATAGAGTAATTTAGTTTTAATTATAAATTTTATGGTATTCTTTACAATTAAAAAGACAACAAAAAATAATAAAATAAAAAGTACCACAAAAATGTAGATCCTTTTCTTTGCTATGCAGCAAAGGAAAAAAAAGAAAAGAAAACATTTTTGTTGGTAGTAGCATACTTAAGCCTTAACTTTGGTCGTGTAAATATAGTTTTGCATGTGCGCCACGTGTCTATTTTCTGCACTAAGAAAGTGGGTAGTTAATGTTAGTCACGGCCACAACCTTACGGTGGTGATAACATTTACGACATTGCCTACATACTTATAATGCTTGTTAGTTGTTAGGCTTTTTAATTTTAGTGGATCCCAAAGCACATCTTGTAATGATATGCTAATAAACCGGTTCAAGAAAGATTGAACTGGTCCGGTATTAATCAAAAGTAGGAAAAGAGAAGAGACTTTCATCAGAAATATTTTTGTTTTCTTCTATCTGTTAAAATATTAGCTAGTTTGGGCTTATAACATTCAAGGCCTAAAGAAAGCCAAACCCAATAACTATACAAAAGCGCTTAACGCATCCACCTTACAGCATTAGCGTAGGCTTAAGCAGAGGATTGAGTTAGACTTTCTGAGTTCTCCACTTCTTGAGATAAAGACCATAAAGCTGAGTCCTCCAAAACCTGCTTTTGTGACACAATCTAATGGCGACGATGCTTGCCTTCAATTACAAAAACGTTCCTTTTCTTTTATAAACGCCCAATTACCCACAGGTAACTTGCTCTGATTTCAGGGCGCAAAGCATAGTTATTACCACACATCAAAAGAAAATGAAGGTTCGAGTAGAGAGTACCCGATGTAAATTCATTTTCAGGGCATGGAAAACTCGAAAGTGCCTACACTTGCCTTGCTACTAGGGATGTTAAAATGGGTAAAAAAACTCAGCTAACCCAAATCCGAAATAAGTCCGCCCATAAAAAATTCAAAACAAAAAAAAACCCAATAAGGTTTAAAGTCTTATTAAAACTACGCACATAAAACCCAAAAGTATATGGGTTTTAAATGGATACTCAATTATTCTTATTTGATATTTAGGGGGTTTATTGGAGGGTGGATTTTAATAGATTTAAAAATCTATAAGCTATAGGATTTTTAAATCAAATAAACTGGATTTGAAAATCCAATACACTAGATTTCAATGCTTGAATAACACATGATTTAATTATGGATTTCAAAATCAATGCTTGAATAACACATGATTTATAAATATGTATTCTAAAATCATTGATTGAATAACACATGATTTGTAAGGATTTCTAAATTCATACAAAGCCATTAAAATCCACCTCCAATAAACTCCCTTTAAGTGTGTTTGTGTTTCTAATATAATTTTAAATTATTCATATTTAATATCTCAATTTTGTTAGTAAAATAAACTTAATATTTATTTTAAGAGGAAAAAGAGTAAAAAGAGGAGAGAGAGTAAAAAGAGGAGAGAGATAAAGTAAAAAGAGAAAATATAGTAAAAAGATGAGAGAGTAAAAATATAAGAGATAGTAAATAGATGAAAGAGTAATAATATGAAAGAGAGTAAAAAGAAGAGAGAGAATAAAAAGAGGAGAGAAAGTAAAAAAGGAGAGAGAATAAAAAAGAGAAAAAAGAGTAAAAAAGATGCAAGAGAGTAAAAAATATGAAAAGGTGAAAAAAATGAGAGAACATAAAAAAAGATGAGAAAGAATAAAAAATGTGGGAGAATAAAAAAATATGAGAGATAAATAAAGACATATTTCATCAAATGTTTTATTTATAAAAAATTCAATGTTTTATTTATAAAAAAATCATTGGGTACCTATTACCAAATGAGTATACCCAAATAAAATCCATTAATTCTAGGTAATAACTATTCTAAATCCGATTTGTTAAAATAAGATTTTGGGACCCTATATAAACAGTACATGATTGATGGATTTACCTTCATAACCACAAAACTGACATCTCACATCCACAGCAATTCCTCTTGATGCCAATTAATCCGAGACAGGAAGTGCTGCTGATAAGGCTTTCCACAAGAATGTTCTGATTATAGGTGCTGTGGTATTGACCATACTTTTTCATCAGAATGCTAAATACGTTGCAGATCTATGATGGGCATTGAAGGCAGAACGCAAACGTTGTGGTCCCTATAAGCTTTTTTATATAGCAAAAACTACTGAAACTGAAGAATACCAAAGTCAAGTTTCCATATACTTCCTATGCATTTGTTCAATAGAAAAGATGCAGCTAGAGAAGCATTGCAAACTCCAAGAGATTCGTTCTTAATTCTTGCTTGCTTAGAAACTTGGATTTCTCTCTTTTAGCCGAAGTATCTCCAGTTTTGATTCAAGCTGCAAGAACCCAAACAAAAGATCAGGGAAATTGAATTTGAACCTAATTCTAAACGAAACAAAAAAGAGTCAATCTAAGAGTGTTAAAATGTGTTTTTTACCAAATCTATCTCCAACTTAATTATCCTATTAGCTTGTTCGACCTGAGTATTCTTCAACTTCTTGACTTCCAAGAATATCTAGCAGAGAAAAAATGTACTCATAGTATTTCAATGACTGGCACACAAGCAAAACTGTTTTTTTTTTTGTATAGTTCAGAGAGTAATGGATGAACTAAACTTACATCACTCATTATATCCAAGAGTTTGGGGGGTTCCATTTCCATCCTGGAATGATCTATACGTCTAATGTTATCAACCACGTCTCCTGTAGGCACGGAAACATAAGAGGACATTGATGCTATATTCCTTTCATCACTGTCCCAGGAAATCCTATCCTCCCAACAATTAGGCACCATAGATGAAGAAGCAGCTCCCATGTTATCTTTGGGGTCCTCTAAAATCTCGTTCAGTCCATCTAGATGGGGTTTAAAGGAGGATGATGCATCCCAATCAATGACTGAATATGTATCCTCAGCAGAATCTTCCTTAGTAATGCTAGGTCTTATTGAATTGTTAGCTGTAGTTTGTTGATGATGATAAGCATTCACCTTGATAACTTCACCTTCCTTTGAAGCATTTTTGAATCCTCCACTTTCTTGAACTTGGGAAGTAGATGTCCAAGGATTTACAACACCTTGAGATGAGACTTCTTTAGTTGAGGAAGCAGTCACATTTTTCAGAACTGATGAGTAAGATGCCCCTGATTGTGACACTGGTGGTTGAGATTTTTGCTCAGCTGCATTACTGGAAGCTGTTTCCCATCCACTACTTTTTCCAAGATCGACTAATCTAGGATCTGCTCCATGTGTGCCTTCTTTTGAGTCTTTCTCTATGTTTCCGCTAGACTTATCTGAAGATTTGAACAGATTGCTCCACTTATCCACACGAGTTGCTCCTACGTCACCTATTTGTGCAAGACAAGATGCTGGAATAGGCTTTCTGGGTGGTGGTAAAGCATCTCTGGATGGCCTTACAGATACTGATGGTGAAAACAAACGGAGCAGCTTGTTTGTCTGATTTCGGTCTAGTTCAAACAAAACCATCCTGTCATCCTTATAATTCTCAGAAATTATTGGGCTGAACTTTTCTTCAGGCAAGGGCTCACACGGCACTCGGACTCGTACCTTTACCTGTGTGTCAAAAATTTGCAGAACGAGATACATATTAGTTTAGAGGACATTTTGGATAATCAACTACAGAAAAAGTTTCATTTGGTGATACCTGAGCAGGATATGGACTTGGATCTGTTCCATTTGGAGACCACGCTTTAGGGTCAATGTTCAGCTTTCCTTCACTAGCAGCTTCAAAAATGCCGTGAAGTGTTTTGTCACTGTAGTTGAACAAGAACAGCGTCAAACCGGGATCGATGTTTTTGATATAAGCCATGTGTTGAGCTGGTAAACCTGTTCACCAACAAGCACTATTTGATAATAACCTAGTCGTTACTTAAATTTACGCCTCAAAGATTGAATAAATTGTATTCAACTAACCAAACAAATTCTTTGCATAGCACTCTTTGATAGTACTGAATTTACATCCAAAAATGACTCCACAAAGATCCCCTTTCTTAAGATCCCTCAAACACGAGGGACTATATCCTGATATGTATTGGCCATCCTGAGCCAATCTATAGGTCTCTGTCTTCCTCCCTGCGCCCATCGCTTTTCACTAGAATGAATCAAGATATATGTCAACAAAAAGCGTAGCAAATAGCAAAAGCGATACTAAGTAAAGTGAATCGCCCAACACAATGATTGTCTCTAATATCATCAAACAGTTTGCAGTTATGTCCAAGTTATTCGCTACCAGAAACCCTAATCATGAGCAATTTGAATTTCAAGACAGTACTGACAATGTTAAACCTACATTTTAAGCAAATGGGGAAGCAATCATGATGAAATAAGATCAGAAATTCTAAGAAACAACAGATTTCCAGAGGACCTCCAAATACCTAACGTTCAAATCAAATCCTAACTTCAGAAACCAAAGAGGGTTTTTTCCCAAAATCGCTGAATAGCAAAGAAAAATCGACGGTATTTGGAAGAGAGAAAGCAAAAATCTAGTCAAATGGAAACGACGATACGAGAACAAATCTATGAAGCTGAGACATGATACCTCAAATTCCTTATGCAAATAGCTACTTGAAGTTGAGGGAGACGATTTCACTCACTAAGGTGAAACAACGTAACCTAGCTTAAAAATAAGTAAAAAGAGGAGAACATATCTCGAGTAAATTTCCAAGAAATTTCAGAAAAATTGTTTAACGTTAAGTTAACGATCAACAAACGAAGACGTAACGGCGAACAAAATCTTCAGAGAATCAAAATTTCTGGAAATTTCAGTCGAGAAATGCATGGGAAGAAGACAAATTCACAGGGAAATTGAAAATAAAAAGAAAAATCTTAGGGTATTTCAATGTAATGACTGATATGACAGAGAGAGTGGAGAGTTGAGGAAGGAAGTAGAGTGAGATCACAAAAGCTGCGAACTTTTATTTCCGAAACAGAGAAAATGGATAGGCGCGAAAAAGAAAATTTAATGAGACGATAATAGCCTTAAGGGTTTTAGTGATTTGATACTAAAATGGAAAATGATAGGGGTGTTTTGGTAATACCAGTTATCGGAGAATGCAGGGAGACGTTGCAGTTGCACGGTCAGCACGTCGATTTGCTCTGGTGTAAATTACAGTTAAACCTTTTACAACCAAATTCTTTAATATTGTACATCAAAATCCAAAATATCACAAACAAAAATTCAGTAAATCTTAATCTTAGCACATTTTGATTACACTTTTCATGTGTAGGAAGGCAAACTAAGACCCTATTCGTTTTATGGTCGCTAGCGACTGCAACCATGATTAATAATTTAAGTTTTGTTTGTTTGCTAGTTGTTGCGACTAGTTGATGTGTTGTTTGTTTCGTAGTCGATTTACTAACGACTATTTTTTTATTATTTTTTAAAAAACATAAAATATATTTATAAAAATTATATATTCATAAAAATGAAAAAGAAAAATTGTATGTGAATTTGAATTATAAAATATTGATAATATTTAGATAAAAAATTTATGAAAATTAAATAACAAATATTATCATATTTATATATTATTTATCAAATATATATATATACACAATTAAAATTTATAATTTTATTTTATTTTGTTAAATTTATATATATTAATTTTTTATAATTTTATTTTAATTTTAAATTTATTTATTTAAATTATTTTAAATTAATTAATATTTTTGTCGCTGGTGTTGTTCGTTTGAGAGTCACTGGTCGCTAGCGACCAGTCCCAGCAACCAGTCACTGGATTTTTTAGCGACTAAAAATTTCAGTAGTTGATCGCTGACAACTGATCGCTGTGATTTGTCGCTAAACCAATAACTGTGAAACGAATATAAATCAGTCGCTGTTGTCAGCGACCAGCAAACGAACATTGCCTAAGAAATCTGATATCATGTATTATTTTATTTTTAACATAAAATTTTAAAAGGAAAAGAAAACTAACCTTTAGTTTAGTGAATCAGTGTTGATATTGAAAGCTTTTGATATGTGATTGTTGTGGTGGTTTTGCTAATGCTATATTGCATGAGATTTGGAATTAGATTTTTTTTTGCATTCACCGGAAATAAACCAACAGAAAATTATTATATATTTTTTTGATTTGCCGAAAATCAGAAAGGAGAGATTTAGTTTATTTGTTTTCTGATTCATTGTATTTCAAAAAAATAAAAACCAGTATTAAATTTTTTTGGATTCGTCAAAAAAAAATTGAGAGAACTTTTGAATTTTTTTTGGATTCGCTAGAAATCGAGAAAATAAGAAAACGAAAGAGATTGTTTTGTGGACCGGAATGGTGGAAAAAAGTAAGTTAAATCATCAAAAAAAAAAAGTTTATGAATCTTAATTGGTAGGCAATCTAATTTGAAACTAGTAGGAAATCTGACTTTACTTATAACAACCAATCAGAATTCGGATAAAATAAACAAGTAGTCAACTATTTATATCATTTTGACTGTTTTATTTGATTTCCGATTGGTAACTAAAGATTTTGTTTGATTTTCAAACATTGTAAATTAGATTATCAATATTACAAAGTTCAAAAAATAAATTAAGTTATCAAAAAAGAAAAAGTTTATAAATCTTAATTGGTTGGTAATCTAATTTGAAATTAGTAGGAAATCTGACTTTATCTATAACAACCAATCAGAATTTGGATAAAATAAACGAATAGTCAACCTCTTATATTACTTCGATTATTTTATTTGAATTTTGACTAGTAACTAAAGATTATGTTTGATTCTCAAATATTTTTTTTTAAACGAAAGACATCATTATTAATTTGAATTAGTATGTTTGTTACAAACTGACTTAAGAAAATTGAACATGAATCAAAGAGAGACCATCCAAAATATGAACGATTTACAATTCTACGATCCAAGTGATCGGTACACATTTTTTAGTCGAAGCGTGTCTAATGTCTTAGAATGCCTAAAGATGCGTTTGGTGACTTGTTCTTGTGTATCATCAAACCCCATATTTCGATCAAGGGTATAACGGAACCAAATAGGTTTGTTGGCGTGAACCTGGAACAAAGTTGTCCTCTGGCATTTGTTTCCTCTGAGTCAAAGTGCTAGCATCCTTAGAGTTAGGCATATGTGCATTTTCCGACAATACAAATCCAATTATGGAACTCATATATGATAAGGCATAATCTACCGAATCATTGTTATCATTAGAAAGCACGAGATGATTCAGTGTAATACAATTACTCACATCATATGAAAAGAAACCACATGTAATGCAAAATTAGGGTAATTGTCGTGAATGTTTGTAACAAAATTGGTAGAGGATTGAATCATCTCGAAATCCAAATCGCACAACACGTTGAAACCTTAACCGCTTGGTCACATTCTAAAGTAGACGAACATACACATACTCAACCAAGAGTGCCTTTTCACCATCAAAGTCGGTTTCGAGAGAATTGCCCAGTTGATAACTAATAATTCGAAAGGTGATGTTGTGTAATTTCTTACGAACGTTATTACTCATTGTCCAGTAAGTTGGTTGATCATGTGATCGAAAACTCCACCCAACATGATTAGAGAGGAGACACACTCTAGAATTATATAGCACAACACAGATAGATAATGCGGTGGTGCATATGTAATTTCCAAAAATCACTCTCACAAATGAGAGAAAACGGTTAAAAATGAAGAGGCATGAGAGCCTAGAAAGAGAAAGTAAAGAGAGAGTCATCTCTCTTCCTTTCAAATTCTCAAACATTTTATTATTATGTTGGGATTTGAGACATTGTAAATTAGATTATCAATATTAAAATATTCAATGTAACTCTAAAAAAATGTAAATAATTTTTTTTTCACATTATAAGTATAGCAAGACTTTAAATTTATAAGGTAAGTGGTGAAAGATATATCTTAAAAAAATATATAGTTGTCATAGTTAACAAATTTGAATCTTTTGTTATATACACTTCATTAAATACACCTAGTTTTATTCGATAAACAAATTATGTAAAATATCTCCATCCACACACTTGTACCTGATTTCATTCTTATCATACTTGTATTGTTTGATGTTTTTCTAGTTCTTAGAATATAATCGCCCACAACTTTTTTGAATGCAAAACTATTGATGAACTTCATACTTTTATGCAACTGGCCATCACCTCTTCTCATATATTCACAGTTTCAAAATCTATTTGATTGTCTCTCTTCATCATCACTGCTTTCTGCATAGGAGTTGTGGTGAAACCTCTGATCATCAACAAACATAATGACCTCTTACTCGTTCTGTTCAAAGAAATCTTCATTGTCCAAGCCTTTGAGATTTCTAACTTCCTCTCTTGCGTTAGCCTCAGTTTGAAGGATGACAGCAAAGGAGTCTATCATCTCACTCGATTTCATTTTTGATATCAATTTCTATGATTTGAGAGATTTATGATTTCTAGGTTTCCTACAAAATCAATTTAGGGTTTATTGTTATGAGTCGGATTGATTAGTAGTGTAATCGGCCATAATTTTGTTGGGTTAGGGAATTTGCTTGGTTTAGTGGTTAATTTGGGTTACAATTGGTTAATTCTTAATTTGGAAAACAGTAAACCGAGATTAAGCAATGTATATGTAGAACAAAGATTTGAACTTATAATACAGATTAAAATTAATTTTAAACTTCAATTTTTTGTAAGAATAAGATTTTCACTTTTTCTGCGTATATTTTTAAAGATGATAAGTTAAAAGATGTTTTTGATACTATATATTTCTCCTGAGGGGAAAATAAATTGTCTTCCCTTGCCAAAAATCAAACCATATGTTCTACTATAATTGGGTATCAATCTAAAGACTTATACTCTACACAACACATGTTTATCAGTAGAAGATTGTCATATCAATCTAATTCTCAAAAGATAATGTTTTTGCCTTACAACCTAAGCACCAAACCACATTGTCTTATTAAACAACAAACTGAACAAATATTTCTTACACATGCATTAAACTAGAAGAATCATCATCAACCTAAACCAATTTCATAATAACAGTCATGATCATACCTTTATACAACCTATAACTACAAAAATCATTTCCTATATCTTTTTCTCAAACGTAGCTTACATCTTCTCAAACACCATATTTTGATTTTTGCTTGTATATTGTGATCTCTTTCCCATGTTTGTCAAGTCCAACAATCAAATAACCCAAGGTTCGACTTCATTTATGAATGTCTCATCCATCCATTTGAAAATGTGGTTGTTATCAGAAAACTTAAACATAAACTCAATGATCGCAATCGAAATTAACAATCATACAAATGAACCCAAATAAATTACCTTATGTGATGCAGCAATCATACAAAACTATTGACAAGATGGATTATATTCTGATCTCGAAGTCTTTGTTACAATTGATATTCTAATAGATGTATAAATCAGATTAGGCGTGGTTTAGTATTGGTTAAATGTAAATAGTTTACAACCGGTTTATTCCGGATTTTGGTACAGCAAATTGTACATTTTTATAGTGTGTCATCACACTTTTCTAAATCTAACAGAAAAGCATTTCTTATTTTCCTCTTGTTTTCCTTTCTTCATGATCAAGCTTTATTGTAATCTTTGTTACTCAGATCTATCTTTTATTCTCTCCATTTTCCTAATATGATATTAGAGTATTGATGACTCACTAATTCTCTTTTCTGCAAGCTTATCTTTCAAATTTCTCTTCAAAATTTCTTCATCTCTATCGTTACTCATCTGAAAATCATGCTCACCACCATTTTTCGCTGCAATCCTCGTCGATCTACTCATACAACGCGAGTTAGTAGCTCCACGACGGTCCCTAAAGCTTCAATCGTGGCATCAAAAATGATGAACCTAGATAGTACCCATTCTCCGGTCTTCCTTCACAGTTCTGATCAAATCGTTATTCAACTTAATGGAACTAATTATAACAAATGGAACTCAGCCATGAATATAGTGTTAGATGCAAAGAACAAAATATCTTTCATTGATGGGTTTATGTCACGCCCTGAAGTAGATGATCATATTTTTCTGGATTTGGTCTTGTTCTAACAGTATGGTGAAGTCATTGTTATTAAACTCGGTCAATCAACAAATCTATAGTAGTATATTTTCATTTAATGATGCTTCTTAGATTTGGAATGATTTACATAACTGGTTTTATATGACAAATCTACCTTGCACGTTTTAGCTTATCCACCAGATACATGATCTGCGTCAAGGCTTTATGGAACTTTCTACCTACTACTACACACAACTGAAAACTTTTTGGGATAACCTCGAAAATGCTGAGGTAGGTGACAAAAGCTAAGGTTGAACGAGGCAGAGTCATAAAAATTATGGTTGGATTGAATGAGTGTTATCCTACCATTCGAGGTTAGATTATAATGAAGAAGCATATTCCTACCTTATATGAGATATACCATATGCTAGACCAAGATGAAAGTCAAAGAAACTTCAGCTCTGTTTTGCTTCCGACTGCTTATCATGGTAATCATGCTACTCAACCTAGTGTGTTGAATATTGCTCCTGGTTCTCAATCTGAATCTCAGATTTGTGATTTGAATGTTGCTTAGAAGAAATCGAGTAAACCAATATGTTCCCACTGTGGATATTTTGGTCATGTTGTAGATCGTTGTTACAAGCTTCATGGCTACCCAGTTGGATATAAAAAAGGAAAGAACTCAGCTGATAAATAAAACTGACTACTTCTACGATTGTTGATGCACATGTAACAGGTTCAGAGACTGTAGTGAGCAATGGTTTAGACAAACTGATTGGAAATCTGAACAAGGAGCATATACAGAATTTTATCGTCTCTTTCAGTTCGTAGTTCAGAATCCTTCTACATCAGTGCCTTCAGTTGCTTTAGCACTAACCAACAATAATCCATCTGGTATATCTTTCTCCTCTTATACACTCCGTTTATTGGAATTATGACAGTGAATGACTGTAAAACAAAGGAGAAAACATGGATAATTGATTCTGGTGCAACACACCACGTTTCACATCTGAAAGAGATGTTTACTGATTTAGATACCTCAGTTCAAACCTCAGTAAATCTTCCTACAATAATTACTATACGTGTTGGAGCAATGACGGAGGTAGTGAAGGCTGTAGGGTGTCAATTGACACCCATGAATTTTAGAAATTTTATATATATCATACTTACAAAATTAAATTTGACTCCTTTCTAATTTCACTATAGTCAGAGAGAAATATCGAACAAGCAAACGAGATCTAGATCGGCCAATGGCTTGGGAGTCGGTGACCGGTGGCTTTCACAGCACCGACACCCCTCTTTTTGTTTTCGCCGGTGTTGGCGCTGCTCATTCCTCTATTCCCAGTTTCTTCTGGCTTTACGGTAGCAAAGTGGTGTTCTTCATCGTGGAGCTCCTCCAGTGTGATTTCTTCTCACTGATCTGCTTCCTCCACTCTTTGACGCTGGTTTCTTCTAAAATTATTTTTGACCTCTATCAAATATATCTAATCCTAATCCAATATAGTTGTATGTGACAATAATGATTAAGCATTTTAGTTTAATATAAAATTAAACAGATTCGTATTTATTAAGCTAAAATTAGTTAGTATTTTTAACAATAAATATAATTAATTGATTTATTATTAATTTGTTTTTTCTCTAATTATTCATATTTTTAATATTTTTCTTATTAATAATATTCAAATCACAAAAGATACAAACTACTTGATTTGGAAAGTAACACCATTTTTATTTCACGGAATGTTGTTTTTTAGGAAGAAATATTTTCTTTTAAGAAGAAAATAGTTCAAACAACGAAAATACACTTTGGAGTTATTGGATGAGACATAATCACTTGGTTGCAAGGCTTCTTCTATATCTATGATGCCTAATTTGAAATTGTCTAAGGATAAAGGAGAATAGCTCTCAGATGCAGAACATTACCGCATGCTTGTTGGGAAGCTTATGTACCTCACCTTTACCAGACCGGACATTACTTATGTTGTTCATAAGCTATGTCAATTCACTACAATGCCACGCGTTCCTCACCTTTAAGATGTCTACAAAGTTATTAATTACTCAAGGGAACTGTAGGCCAATGTTTGTTTTATTATGCTACAACAAATCTGAAACTCACTGCTTTTGCAGACTCAAAATGGGCTTTTTTTCCCAATTCTCGGAGATCTACCTTTAGCTACTATATGTTTCTTGGTTCATTCTTGATATCTTGGAAGTCAAAGAAGCAGGATGTTGTCTCTTTATCATCCACAGAGGCATAGTACATATCTATGTCACTTGTAGTTCGAGAAATGGTTTAGTTGCGCAACCTATTGATAGACTTATGGATTGACACTCATGAAGCTTCAATTCTTTACTTATAATACCTCAGCAATGCACATCGCCAATAACCATGTATTTCACGAAAAAATGAAGCACATCGAGATTGAATGTCATCACATTCGAGAGAAGATCATTATGGACTTGGTTAAGACATTATATCAAGACTAAAAACCAATTGGCCGATATTCTCACTAAAACCCTCTTTCCGGCACAGTTCAAGAAACTTCTATGCAAGATGGACATCATTAATATTTTTACTCCATCTTGAGGGGGTATAATATATGTATATAAATTAGATTATGTGTGATTAGTATTGGTTAAAATGTAAATAGTTTACAACCAGTTTTTTCCGAATTTTGGTACAACAAATTGTACATTCTTATAGTGTCATCACACTTTTCTAGATCTAACAAAAAAGCATTTCTTATTTTTCTCTCTTCTTCCTTTCTTCATGATCAAGCTTCATCGTTATCTTTATTACTCAGATCTATCTTCTGTTCACTTCATTTCTTCTAATATATTTCATCCTAACATCTCTTTGAGATTCTAGCCACGATTCCTATGTGACGAGTATTTAATGAACCACTTGAAACTCCAGACACATTATTCTTCATTTTTACTTATGGATTTCACCTATAAGAACAAAGATGATTTTGAACTTTAGAAAGCTAAATTTCTGAAAAATAAACATGATTTTTCTCACGAATTAAAGCCATGAACTCGATTTTGAAATAGTTGTGGTGAAATTTTGAATCATATTTCTGATATTTAATTTCTTCGTTTACAAGTTCCTTTTAGGTTTTTGTGGGTCAATAGCCTTCACTCGGGTCAGTGGTAAGGGTGGGCACGGAGCAAATATCCGGATAATTTGCAGTATCCATGATCCGCTCCGTTTTATCCGGATATTTAATTTTGTGATCCGCTTCGATTCGAAATTTTTTGGATATCCGGAAACTTGGATATCCGTTTTTTTCAAAGATCCGCGAATATCCCTCCGATCCGTTTTTATACAATTAACAAAGATAAAATACCACAAAAATAATCAAAAATATATTAAAAACAATGTCAATATAAATTTTTATAACTAAATTAAATAATTTTCAATACAAACTTAAGAAATATATATATATATAGCTAACTATTAAGAACTAAAAAATTTTAATCAAATTAGTTCCAAAACTAAACTCATAATATATCACATGATAAAAAATAATAACATCATAAAATAAAAATATAAAACAATTAAAATTAAGTACATGTTCTATTTTATTAATCTCCAACCATATAAATATGCACAACACTATTTATATTATAATATATGTATACACAATTAATATTTAAATATATATTTATTGAGATACGAATCGGAGCGGATATCTGGTCTTTTAAAAAGTGATATTTGATATTTGCTTTGTTTTTAACGAATATTAGATTTTACTATTTGTTTTGTTCCAAAATTTTACGGATATTCGAAATTTTTGGATCAAATCGAACCAAATATCGGATCAAATCGGATCTTATGGATATTTTGCCCACCCTTAATCAGAGGGTCAATTTACTTTCGGTATAGTAAATGCACTCTGGTCAGTAGTTTTATTTGATTTCGGTATAATTAAACTTGGATTTTGTGTAAGAGTAAGATTTCAACTTTCTGTATGTGTATATTTTATAGAAGGCAAGTTTCAGAGGTTTCTGATGGTATATACTTCTTTCGAGGGAAAAATAGAACATTATCCCTATTTTTTCCTTACGAATCTTAAAAATTCAAAAATATCATTTGTTTGCCCTTAGATGCATCTCGATGATGTATTTTTTATTTCTTTGTTGACTTTATTCAAACTTTGATATGATCGCAAGAACTTTGGAACACATAATATGTTGCGTTTTATTTTCTATATTTTCAATAAGAAAAGAGAATTTTGGAAGACGATCCTTTCACGAATAAAGGAAAAAGATAATACTAGGAAAAGAGAAGCAAAGAACAATTTAGCATAACATTTACGCTCATCAACAACAATTGATAAAATAATTAGATCTTTTGAAACTTTCTTCTGTTGATCGTCAATCGATACGAACAATAATAATAATCAATTAATGTCGTAAGAAAAAACAAATGTTATCGCATATGAAGAAAATTGACTAAAGAAACAATCGCATTAGGACATGATGAAGAAGCTTGATAAATTACTAATAATTAGGACAGCTTAATCCTCTTCGTGTCACATTTTCATAAAACCTGAAAATGAATAATATTTTCCTTCACCCTCAAGCAATCTAAGAACCGCGTTAATCGACTTTATTGTATAATAAAATCTACTTTTCTTTCTTCATCTTTTATATATATAGAAGAAAATCAATCGAAAGCAATGATTTGAATTTGATATATAAAAACATCTTTTTATTAGTTGTCTTGTATCAGAGAGACTTGTTAAAAAAAATGGCGAGTGTTGTGGGAGAGATGTATTGTAATCCGTACACGACGGAGTTAGTGGTGAAAAGACGGCGAGAGAGCCTGAAAAGAGATCGTTACGACGTTTATGATCTATCCGATAATCTTATCTTTACTATCGACGGTGGTATTTGGAATATCCGTCGTAAACGTGTCCTCCGTGACGCCACCGGAATTCCTATCCTCTCAATGCGCACCAAGGTACAGTTATTAACCTCTTCAATCATAACTATTAATCTACTGAATCATATAGTTGAGGATCATGTGTTAATTGTCTGAAGTGTGGTTCAGTTTTGATGCAACAACATAAACAGTGTCATTTTGATATGCACTTATGACTTTTTTTTGTTTTGTATTAAGAAAAGTTGGCTGCAAAGCCTAATTGATCTGTTAATAGAACAAGCTAGTAATGCCTAATTACCGGCTAAGTGGTAAAATTGTCTAAAACTATTTGTTTGCCAACTTTAGTCTTTCAAACCAAGCAATTGGTGGATTAGTGGTAGAGACAATTTGGAACAACGCACAAACTTATCAGTTCTGAGTTCTATTCTTGTGTTTGTTTAGCAAAGATGGATCATGCTTTAAGACTAGAAAACTCGGAATTAGCCTAGTTATCAGTCTTTTAATTTTTCCTAACAATAAAAAAAAAAGAAAGATAAAATCTGTTCCTTGATGACCAATTGACCACATTCACAAGTTAGGAATTAGTTTATAACAAATGTAAAATGTTTCAGGGAGTTGTAACAATGAGATACAAATGGGAAATATTCAAAGGAGAAAGTACAGAATCTGAAGATCTTCTATTCTCAGCAAGGGAACCAAATCTATTATCCTTCAGAACATTACTTGATGTCACTCTACCGACACACCAACTTAATTCGACCGACACAACTAATATCAAGCCTGATTTTCAAACATTTGGTCGTTACATCGGTTCTTCTTTCAAACTTGTTGAGCCCATTCATAATACTCTTCTTGCTGAGGTACCTCACTCATTATTCAATTTTCTTTGCTTCTTGCTTCGAACGAATCAAAAGATCAAACTAGTTTGATGATTTGATGAATGATATAGTATAATATGAGAAATGAAAAGCTCAAAATTGTGCAGGTGGTTCATAATTTCTCATTGGGAGGATTTATAAAAGGGAGTTACGAGTTCAAAGTGAAAGTTAATCCATATGTGGATGTCGCATTTGTCGTGGCGTTACTTGTAATTGCAGATGATACATCCAATTTACGTTAGAAATAAGATCTACAGCCGTTTTTGTAGACATTTTATTTCAGAAAAAATGGTTTGATATACATCAATATCAGATTTTGTATATTTTTCAATGTTGTTTTTGGTACGTAAGGTTTGTCAACATAAGCTTGTATCAAATTTGTACACTTTTCACAATCACGCACTTAAATAAATATGTTGGGCATGGGACATTATCCAACACAAATGTAGTTCGATGAATTTTCAATATATCCGTCACACGATTAAAATCAGATAAGGAATATATACAAATAAAATTAAGAATATGCCCATGTATAGTTTTATCTTCAAATGTTTAATTATTTTATAATTAGTTCTGTGATGTTATTATTATTCAATCGTCATACCATTTTGACCATACGACACAAAAGGATAAAATCACTGTAATGAATGCATGTCCACTTCCAACTAAAAGACACTTTAGTGACCTTCCTCGTTCCTTCCCACAATCTTTCTCTTTCATTATTATTCACTTTTTTATTCGCGCCCACAATTACATTTTATTCAATTTTTCTAAGAACAACTTTTGAAGTTGAATCCTATAATCTACATCCGAATAGTTTATGCATCAATCTAATGGTCAAATAAGTTTTTTCTTTTCATTTTGTTTGTTAAAAATTGCAGAAAAATTCTCGTACTAAAAACCGTTCGAAGAATATCATAAAAATATCCCAAAAGCACTTTTTTATTTCAATAATATTATAACCAAACGTTACAGCAGACGCAGTGGGACACGACAATCTGAGTTTCCCCATTCTTGTCCCCACTAAAGGACGATTTTATAGCAAATTATATAAAAAGACAACAAATAAAATAAAAGAAGAACAAGCGACAGCCAAACACGGCCTTAGCCACAAGCCCACACCGCGATTAAAACCGTCACAAATCCTTCAAACCATAAAAAGCAACAAACCAACCACACACTGACACGTAAGCAGCCTTTATTTAGTTATTCCCTGACGTGGCTGCTACTTTACCAAATTCTTCTTTATATCGCCAGAACCAAACCCGGTACGGATTTACCCGCCCGACCCGAGAATTTGCTTTCCCACACGGAAGGGCAATGCGACGTCGTAATCCCAGTGGAACGTCGTCCAGCAACAACGTTACTAATCCGTGTGACGGTGAGAGAAGTGTTCGAGTACTCCCTCACCTGTGTGATTATACCATTCGATACAGTCCAAGCGTGGATCCACGATATTGATGTAGCAGCGTCGCAGCCTTCGGCGATTACTGTTGAACCGAAGGAAACGACGGAGAGAGGAGTAAATTCAAACGGCGGAGATGATGACGGAGAGATTCCTCCGGTGAGCATGCGCATCAAAAACTGGTGCGGCGGAGGGCCGTGAAACCACCACTCCAGATCTGGTGTTAAGATCTGGTGCACCGAAGTAACGTCTCGAGATTTCAAGGCCTCATACAGTTTCAGAACCACGTCTCGGTTCTTAATCTCTGATTCCGCCAGAGTATCCAGTTCTTAGCAAATTTATGAAGATGATAATGGAGAAGAAGAAGAAGACGAGAGACTCTTGGCTTTCTGGTTTTTGAAATCGAGATCAATTTGGGATTTATATAGCCAAGGTTATGGGGTAAGGATGTGATTCTCTGCAACGCACCCTATTTTCAGGTTCTTGAATATTTAACCAATCGTTGACACGTGGTGTTTTATTATTCTTTTGTGAAGATAAAGTTGTTTGAAACTTGAGCCAGCTAACGTTTGGTCCCACCGTCCTATTAGGTGAATAATTAATCAGGTTAATTGGATTTTGCTAATGCGTAATGGTAAATATCTCCTTTTCCTAGTTGACTAGTTGATTTCAGAAGAAAACGATTTTTTTCTCTTTTTTTTTTTGTGTGTTTGTAGTCTATTGAGAAGGAAACTAATTTATTTTTGTGTATGTTTTGAAAAGAAACTTGGATTCTATTTAACCCAAATTATACTATGGTAATCAATTAGGGTGAATTATAAATTTAAATAACTAAAAATACACTTCAAAAAACGTGTTCAACGAGTGAGTTGGTCGGGCCAGCCTATCAGTGAAGTTTCAAAGGCAATGCAAAATTATGCAATGCACGATCAGTTTGACACGTGTCAGGCATAGAGTCCACGTATAGCAAAATTGCCACCTAGTCATGTGCCCATGACTCATCTTTCGATTTTTATAACAATTTTCGTTTCTCAATGCATTATTATCATATGACAATCGTTGAATTATTTTTAAAATATGAATTTATCAAATTTGTCATCTTCCCAAAGATATTACAAGACGTAGCTATCTGAGTGCCCTGTATGTGACTATTCTTTATATAAATATAGCTTGCATTAAGACAAGAAGTCAAGGAACTGCAAGAAAAAAATTGATTACATAAACAAATAATTTCACGTTAGTGGATTTCTGAAGGGGTAATCCACGATAATAACACTTATGACAGCGATGTTTAATTCCTTAATTGCATACACAAACGTCATTATGTAGCTTTAGTGTTTTATACTACTTTGTTACGATTGTGGAATTGCTTTTAAAGTTGATTTAGAACTCCATTTCCGATCTTAAAGATTAACCCATGGGCTACGCATAATTATGTGAAGTCCCTTAAATAATCCACTGAGCCTATTGAGTATATAACCTTCAATTAAATATTCCAATTTACAAATTATTGGAAACCATATAGAAAACCAATCTATAACTATCTGGTTTGAAGAAACCTGTTACATTTTCATGTCTGAATATTTGGTTTATGAATTGGATCTTGTAAATGAAAAATAAAAAACATTCGGCTTCAAACTTATGAAATAATATTGGAACATGGCAGACAAATTTACATTACAGAAGAAACAGGCAAGTTCTAAGCCAGCTTCCATCAAACTTTGTAAGACATTAAAAGAGAATTGTGTATAAATGTTTTCCCAAAATCAAATTCATACAAAACAGTTACACATGAAGAGAAAGAAAGGAGTTACCAGTGGACCCAGATTCCATGGTTGTTCAAAATCAAGCCTCACGGTGTATAGACAGAGGAGAAGGTGGAGTCAGAGCAACCTCGTTTTTACTTTCATCTTTCTCTTTAGGTGTCTGTACATTTGGAGTATGTACCTCTTTCCAAAACCTGCTGGGGCTAGGGGAATTAGCCCCACTCGTGTTCTTTGGGGACTTGTCAAGACCAAACCTTGGATCAAACACACCATCTTCACGAGGCAATGGAGATACCAAACTCCTCTCTTGAGTTCTTTGGCAGAATTTGTCTTCTACTATCTCATAAGAGTTTGCAGTCCTAACTTCTTGAGCTAAAGAACACCAGCAACAACATAACCATAGTGTACAATCAGCAAGTGCTGCTCTTCCAAAGCAGAATTTATAACTTGGCAATTTGAATCTTTTCCTCATCTGAATTCTCCAGAATCCACCATAAAGCAAACCAAACAAACAAAGAAGGATTCCAGATATCCCTAGTGCCTCCCTAACTGTCTCATTATCGATATTAACTGCAGCTAAGTTGAATATAAAGAAAGGTGCCAAACAGAAGAGAATAAACGTTGCTATGTGTACATACATGTTCCCAAACCCAACTCTCTCCATGTTCCATCCAAAGACACAGAAAGTGCAGAAAAGAGAAAGATAAGCCAATGAAATATCATCCCAAATATCCAAAATTCCACCACTCCATTCAGGATTACTCACCGCAACCATATCATCCCCAACCCCAGTGGAAGCAGAAGCAAACGAATACCTTCTCTCTAATGTAAACCGGCGATTCACAGACCCTTCTTCACGCTGCACTTGACTCTCCTCATCCACATTTGATTCATCATAATCTTTTCCAAGTGGACTAAGTATTGAATACAAACCTGCAACTGCAGGAGCTCCAATAGCAGCAGAGATACATATAGCAACTCCAATAGGAGGTCTCTCTGATCTCTTGTATCCAACATTAAGACCACATAGAGCGTACTGAGCAAAACAATTCAAGTGAAGCAAAAGGACAACAACCATAATATGCAGCCATTCATTTGGCTTATAAGTCCCGTTCTTGCAATAAACTTTCCTAAGCTTTGTAATATCATCGTGCTTCCATCTAGTAAGAAGCACTAAGTGATAAAACCGTTTCGGATGTTGATAAAGACACATCAAAGTAAACAAACCGTTAAGGATTTGATTGTTAACTTCAAACCAAGCATCTCTCTCTGACTTCTTAGGCAAAGCATGATTCAACATACCAGTCATCACCATGAAGAGAATCGCACCAGAGACTGCAACAACGAGTATCCACACGAATAGAGCCATGTTAATTGGATTCTTAATCCATTCTTTCCCCATTTTCACAAGAGAACTCCAATCAATCTTCCGGTGAAGCACACTACTGATTCTTTCCCGGAAATTATGGCTGCTACCGTTGCTTGAGCTCGTCACTGACCGTGAAACCTCGTCTCTATCCTCCGCCATTTTTTTGAATTTAGCAGAAGGAGAACCGAATTTCAGAAGCTTGAGTCTACTAGAAGCATCAGGAAGAGCACTAATCGACCAACTCTTAGGTTTACCATCACCAATCAGAGTTCTTCTAGATGTTGAAACATCGAGAGGACAAAGAAGAACCTTAGATTTCCCTGAACCATTGGATTCTTCAATCTCTGCTTTCGAATTGCCATCACAATTCGATCCCATTTTTTTCTCTCTTGAATATCAAATCTCGTCAAATAAATCTACTTAAACGCATAAATGCTTTGGAATCTTAAACATCGTTGGCAAAGAATATAAAAAAACCAGAAAGAAGCATTGATTTAAAGGAGAAAAGATTCTACTTGCCGACAAAGCTTCTGAGCACATTGAAACCAAACATATCTTCAGATTTGACTTAAAAAAATAGATGAAAAAAAGTAATAAAACCCTAATAGGGAAACTCGTTGAATTGAATTATAAAATACCCAGAGTTCAAATCAGCTGGAATTGCAGAGAAATTAAGAAGAAGAAGAAGAAGAAGAAAAAGAAGTTTACACAGACGTTGAAGATTCGAAAAAGAGGAGAGGTTGAGGAAGAGAACCAATAATCAGGCTTTTGGTGTGAAACTGATGGACATTCTAGATTGGTCGTTGAAGAAGAAGAAGTCTCAGATTCTCTTTTCTCTTGGTAGCAGTTTCTTGGCTTCGATCGGGCCGCCAATCTGGTCCCAATACGTGTTTTTTTATTAACTGTAAAAGTTTAAAAACGTTTTGAAGTCATTCGTATTCGCATTTATAGTAGATTATTCTTTATTACACAAAGATTGTACTAATACAGTTTTTAATGTTGCTTCGAATAGATTATCTGTCTGTATTCTTTTAACTCGTCTTCTTACAACAAATACGTTTTCCACGCTGTAGTTCGTGTTTTAATATCATGATTTATAGTATACATATCGCGAAGTTATTTTTGTCGAAAAACTTACATGTTAACACCGCGCTTAATTTTGACTTGGTTGATTATAAAATTATCCTAACATTAAATTATTAAATTATTTTCATACTAAATTATTAAATTATCCTTACATTAAATTTTGTTTACTTTTACTATGTAAATAATAACTTAATTTTTTTGTTTTATATATAAATACACTTAAAATTTGTAATTAATATTGAAATATATATATATATATATATAAATCTTATATACTATTTGCAAAGTGATTTTTGTTAAAAAGCTTACGTGTCAACATCACGTTTAATTTTGACGTGATGGATTACAAAGTTACCATAACATTAAATTACTAAATTATCTTTACATTAAATTTTGTTTCCCTTTAATATTTAAATAATAACTTATTTTTTAATATATAAATACACTTAAAATTTATAATTAATATTGAAATTTATATATATATAAAATTAAATTTTGTAAATTCATATAATTATTGGTTTTACTTAAGTTTTTTTATTTTATCTTTGATAAATCTTATTACTATTTGAATATTATTTTTTCAATAACTTATTTGTTGGTAATATAAATAATCTTATATATTATTAGATAAATGAGTTTTATAAAAAACTTACGTGTCACCACTATGTTTCATTTTAACATGGTTAATTACAGAATTGCCCTAACATTAAATAACAAATTATCCCTAACATTAAAATTAATTTTATTTTAATATTAACTTATTTAATTTATTTTGATATGAAAATTAATAATAACATATATTTTCTAAGATATTATAAAACGTAAATTTTTTTGTTTGTTAGTTTGATTTAATCTTATTTTTTCTAATATAGATAATTACATAAATTGGTTATAATTTTTTTATTTTACATGTTAAATTATTTCGTTTTAATTTAATTTTTTATTTTAAAAATTAATATGTTTATTTTTAAAAAAATATAATTTTATTATAATTTTTAAAATTATCAGAAACTTACATAAGAAACTTTTTTTTTGTTTTAATTTAACACTTTTTATTTGTGTAAATTTTAGTATGATAAAAATAAATACATATTATTTATAGTTATCATTAAAAATTCAGATTTCTATTGAAATATTATATATTATTCTATACAGAGCAAAAATAACTAATTTTAATCCATCATATATTTTTTCGTCTACCACAAATATTCAATTAATAGTATTTTTTTTGTTAGAGAGTCTTTTGTTTATTTTAATTCATTTTTTTCATGTTGACCATTAAGAATT